>QRDG01000167.1:717197-718545 GCA_012064385.1 Puccinellia tenuiflora | reverse complement strand
GCTTTATTTGTTTTTTTTTTTATGATTCGATTGTAATAATTATTTGACATTGATGCATGGTATTACATCTAATTGTGAATTGCTATCCATACTCGATCCAGGGAATAGCATATTTCATAGAATGTCATTGCTTTTCTAAGCAAGAGCGCTACATATATTCCTTGCTCATTATCAGACAATCACTTACTCATGGAAAACCCTTTTCGTTCCGCTTAGCCCTATCGGGTATTTTAGTGATAGGTTCTATAGGAACTGGACGATCCTATTTGGTCAAATACCTAACGAAAAATTATGATTTTCCTTTCATTAAGGTACGAGGGCTTCTTATTCCACAAGAACGAAAGCACCTTTTCATTCTTTCATATACTAGGGGTTTTTACTTGGAAAAGACAATGTTCCATACTAAAGGATTCGGGTCCATAATCACGAGTTCCAGTGCACTAAATCTTGTAGCACTTAGCAACGAGGCCCTATCCATTAGTATTCCACATAAGAAATCCATTATAGAAAAAAATACAATTAGATTAGCTCTTCATAGACAAACTTGGGGTTTGCGAGCCAAGGTAAGATCGGCTCGGGATCATGGGACCCTTTTCTATCAGATAGGAGGGGCTCTTGTACAAAATAGACTTATAAGTAATAACCCCAACGAATCTATCTATATAAAGAGGCAATCGTGTCAGGAAACGGGTTTTTCTTTGGCCAAAAAAAAGGTACTTCGAACTTGGAACGAGCATGAAGAGATTAACGAGACTTCTTTCTCTTTTGAGTTTTTCTGGCGGACCTGCCGCGCAAGATCTTTGGTCTTCCCCTGGAACCGATGAAAAAAAGTGGATCGCTTCTTATGTATATGTACTCGCTCAGAATGATTCTTCTCTATCTATAGTTCATGGCCTATTAGAAGTAGAAGGTGCTCTGGTGCAATCCTTACCGACAGAAAAAGATTGCAGTCAGGTTGATAATAATCGAGTGCCATTACTTCGTCGGTCCGAACCAAGGAATCCGTTAGAAATGTTTTGAAATGGATATTGTTCTCTCTTTGATCAGGGATTGCTATATGAAAAGAAGTGGAGTTTGAAAAAGGGAACGGAATGCTCAAACCGGAACTGCTAGAGGAACGAATTTTCAATAGCATAACTTGGGCTCCTAGAATATGGCGCCCTTGGGACAATCTATTTGATTGCAGGGTTTTGTTCCGAAGCAAAGATATCCGCGGGGTCCGGTTCTTTCGTCCTATTCTGATATTCAGGACCAAGAGGTACTGGATTCTCTTTCGGATAGGCCCTGAAAGGAGAAGAAAGGCTGAAATGCCAACGGACCTCTGTCTATTCTCTAATTCACCCGATCC
>QRDG01000167.1:509697-699697 GCA_012064385.1 Puccinellia tenuiflora | reverse complement strand
CTTACAAGAAAAGATCTCATGATAGTCAATATGGGCCCTCAACACCCATCAATGCATGGTGTTCTTCGACTGATCGTTACTCTCGATGGTGAAGATGTTATTGATTGTGAACCCATATTAGGCTATTTACACAGAGGAATGGAAAAAATCGCGGAAAATAAATGAAATGGAAAATAAATAATAAATAATAGAGGAGAGAATAGAGATGGTAGAAGAGGATAGGAAGAGGGAGAGGACAGGATAGTTATTTAGACAAGGAACTCGTAAATTCCTTAAGTTAAGAAAGAAAAAAGAATAAAAACACGGATACATAACATAAAAAAAAGAATAAATAAGACGAGATTCGCCCCCCTCCTACATATTTAATTTCTTCTCCTACACAAAAACTAACAAGACCCACCCCATTGGTAATTCCATCAATGATACCCTTATCGAAAAACTCCGTTAGTTCGGTTAATCCTCTTATACCGAGGGTGAAGACCCTAGTATAGAAAATATCTATATAACCGCGATTATATGACCAACTGTATATCTTTTTTTTTACTTGATCGAAAAAGTACTTTTTCGGACTTTCCTTGTAAAAGGAATTTATTAAATCCAAATTCTGAAAAAAAGAATAAGCGGATCCATATAAGATATATGCTATGAATAAACCGAAGATAGCTAGACTTACGGAGGAAATAGCATTAGTAATAAATTCATATGAATTTATAGAAGAATTAGAACTTTCCTGAGTCAAGTTTATTGAGGGAGTTAACCACTTTGATAATAGGGTTAACTCTGTTATTCCATTATCCACTGCTCCATTATCAAAAGAGATTCCTATAAATCCAATGAATAAAGTAAAAAGCAGTAATATAAGAAGAGGAAATAACATAGTATTTCCCGTTTCATGCGGGTAGGCAAAAGTGTTTTTAGCCCCAAAGGACGTACTAAAGCATCCTATCCTATTTCTTGTATTACCTTGCTTTTTGGGTATATTTTGTGAAAAAAAAGAAACTCCACTCTTTGTTGTTGATAAAACGAAATCCCTATTAATTCCTTTGGGTATCTTTTTTCCCCATAAGGATATTGAATACAAGGAACCCTCTTTAGTGGTACTGTAATTTTGAAAATGAACGCGCAAATATCCATCAAATGTAAGTAAATATATCCGAAACATATAAAAGGCAGTTAATCCTGCAGTAAAGGAGGCTATTATTCCAAAAAAGGGCGAATACAACCAACTATTACTAAGAATCTCATCTTTGGACCAAAAGCAAGCAAGAGGTGGAATACCACAAAGAGAAAGTGTACCCCATAAAAAAGTGGTTCTTGTAATTGGAATGTATTTTCTTAAACCTCCCATAAGAACCATATTCTGACTTTTATCTGGTGAATATCCAACAAGAGGTTCCATTGAATGAATAACGGATCCGGATCCCAAGAACAATAAAGCTTTTGAATAAGCATGAGTGATCAAATGAAATAAAGCAGCTTGATAAGAACCTATACCTAGAGCTAACATCATATAACCCAATTGAGACATTGTAGAATAGGCTAAGCTTCTTTTAATATCTCTCTGAGCAAGAGCTAAAGTAGCTCCTAAGAAGAGTGTTATTTTTTGAGGTATAAGACTGCGAGGCAAAAGCCCCACAGCATTTTATTCATAGAGTTTCAAAATATTTACAAATTTACAGGCTGTGGAAAGAAAATAAAACCTACCTGTACAAACTAGCAAAAGAGTCCAAATTACAAGAGGCTGCCTATCCAGGCCATAAGATCAGAGTGATATTTATGTTTAATCCTATGCCCAAGCAAGGATAAATCATGGACGAAATCCCTCTTCCAAGCAGCAAAGGAGGGTCTTTTGGCTTCAAAGATTTTACCATTTCTTTGCTTCCAAATATTCCAGCAGGCCAGAATAACAACCTCCATGAAGAAAGGTTTATTGAAACCCTCTCTGGCAGCAGATGCAGCAGTCTGAACATCAGTGCTTGAGAACCAATCAATCTGCAAATAGTTCCAGACCCTTTGACTGAATTGACACTCAAAAAACAAGTGCATCCTGTCTTCATGAAGATTCTGGACACAAAGAACACAAGAGTAGTCATCAGTCACCTGCCAATGTCTCCTCTGAAGGAGATCTTTGGTGTTCAGTCTATCCTTGAGAAGGAGCCAAGCAAAGAACTTAAATTTCAACATGCAAGAAGAGTGTTATTGTACCTACTAAAGAAATTAAAGTCATTATCAAAGGTAACGATATGAAAAGAGGAAAAAGCCGAGCTAGAAGAAAAATCTGTCGGAGATTGTCCCCAGGAACTAGGGGTGTCTCCAAGGTATCGTGCAAGGGGCTGAACACGGAGTCAAACAGTCCACGACGTGCTCCGGCGACGGTGCTCGTCAGGTTCGCTGCGGACGACACTGCAGAGATTGACACAAGGTATTACCCAGGTTCAGGGCCCTCTTGTGGAGGTAACACCCCTACGTCCTGCTATGGTGTATTGCACTGCTTGAAGAGTTTACAGTACAAGGAGAGCTTGTCGAGCTCTAGGTGGCCAACAATGGCTATTTGCTAGTCTTTAGATCTAGGGTTTTGGACTCTGGGATCTTGGAACCCCTTGCACAGGAGTGCTCCTCCTCCTTTTATAGGCGTCCTGGGCCTCTTCTGCCCAAACATTTGGGCGGGAAGGGCTACCACATGGCGACGAAGGAGGAGGCGCGGTGCACCGTAAAGGTGAGGTCTACCATAAAGGTGAAGATCGTGGACGCGGTCCACGGCAGGGGAACGGCGTCACCAAAGCTGAAAATGGGCGCCGACCAGCTGGACAGCGGGCTGGCGCTTGCCGAGGTGGGAGGTGACCCATGGTGACGTCGTCCTTGGAGCGTAGCTGCAGACTGTTCCCTTGTCACCAAAGAGGCAATACTCGTTGTCCGCTTTGCTTGGCTCCGCTTTGTTGACTGCTTTATACATGGAAATGGCAACTGCGGTGTCGTCGTCATCGCGCGTAGGCACGCGCGTCACTCTGCGCAGGGCGCAGAGTCCATGTGCGCTCTGCCGCGGGGGCAGAGATGGCTTCACGAGGAAAGCGCTTGTCGAGGCGAAAGGCCTCGCCAAGCCCTTCAGCTTGGTCCTTAGCAGAATTGCGGGCGGCGTCGAAGACGCCTTGTCGAAGAGCGATCCCTCGCCAAGGGAAGGAACCCTTGGCGAAGAGAAGAACCCTTCGCGAGGAGAGAAATCCCCGCGAAGCTCGCCAGGCTTGGAGAGCCTGGTCCTTAGTGAAAATCACCTGAGGAATCTTGCGGGCCCTGGCAGGCCGGCCCGTGATACCCTGGTTTCCACTGTGCTGACAGTAGCCCCCGGGCCCGCGATGGGCACGCCGAGGCCCATGACGAAGGCGAAGCGTCGAGGGGCCAAAGATGCCTGACAGGGCCACGACACGTGTCACGCAGCGGTTGCGCCCGCGGCCGCGGCCTCCTCGGCTCCAACGGGCGACGTGGTGGGGCCCGCCACGACTCGAGTGCTGGTCAATAAAGCCTGGGGCGCGCAGGCGGCGCCCATTACTTCTCCCGTAACTCCTCCGCACACTTCTCCCCACGCCTCCAAACTCTCCAGAGAGCTCCAACCTCCAGAGTGCTCTTCTTCGTCTCCGGCGACCATGGCTCCCAAGAAGGCAGGTGCCGACAAGGGCAAGGCCACCGTGCAGGCGGGCTCGTCGGCGGCGGCGGCGCGGGACGCTGCGCCGGTGGCGGCGCGGGACGCTGCGCCTCAGGGGACAATGCCTGAGTCCCTCATCAGCGCGGCGATGGTTTCCAAGGTGCGGCTCTTTGTGGCCTCCAACACCCACGAGCTCGGTGCCACCATCATAGCGCCGGGCAGCAGCAGGGTCGGCGCGGGGTTCCACCCCATCTTCTTCCACACGCTCTTTTCCGGCTTCGTTCCTCCTTTTTCCAGTTTTCTCCTAGGGATCCTTGAGGCCTACCGGATCCAGCTGCTCCATCTTCACCCAAACTCCGTGCTCATTCTCGCCATCTTCGCCTATCTCTGCGAGGCGTACATCGGTGTCCGCCCCTCGGTGGCACTCTTCCGGAGCTTCTATTCTCTTCGGAACTCCGCCAAGGGCGAGCGGCTCGGATGCGTCTCCTTCCGCATCGCCGCCGCCAGGAGTGAAGGGTACATCCCCATAGCGTGGCAGGGGGAGAACGCCATCACCGAGGTGACGAAGAAAGTGGAGAAGTTCCGCGAGAAGTGGGTTTTCGTCGGCACCAAGTCGACGAACCGCCACCTGGAGGTTCCCGAGGCACCCCCGAGGAAGTGGGCGCGTTGGTCGAGCGGTGAATTTGAGGGTCCCAAGCTTGAGGCGGTATACGAGCGTATTCAGGTGCTCCGCGAGGCCGGGCTCACCGGCCGGATGGTGGCGATGGACTTCGTTTCGCGCCGCATTGCTCCTCTCCAGTGGCACTCGAAACCGATGTGGACCTATTCGGGCCCGGACGACAGGATGCGCCTCAGCCCCGGCGACTTCACTCCGGACGAGATGAAGTGGATCATGAAAGTCCTCTTCGCCACGGCGTCCATTCCGGCCCCAAGCAACGACGACGCCTTGCCGCTGTTCGCCTACACAGAGGAGCGAGTGCGCGAAGCCCGCAAGCTCCTGCCCCACTTCGACGAGTGGGATATCAAGCCCGCGAGGCTTGTTGGGCCCCGCCGCAACCCGTGGGCGGCGGAACAAGAGCAGGAGGGCGACGCGCTGGAGCCAGACGAGGACGAAGGGTCCGAGGCAGACGAGGCTTCTAAGGGTGCTGACCCTTCGGGAGGCGACGCAGGCTCAAGGAACGCACCGCCTGGCGAGGGCCCCCAGGAGATCTCTTCCGGCAGCGACGGGGGTGCCCTCCGCGTGGTTCGCTCCCCGCGCCCCGCAGAGGAGGAGGACAGCGGCAGGGGAGGACACCGCGAGCCTCACACCAAGGTCCTTCATGACAAGAACACCGGGGCCGCGACGAGGGAAGCTCCTCACGAGAAGGTGGCGGTGCCCCATGAGCAGGCCGGAGCGAGCACCCTCCAGCCGCCAAAAGGGAAGAAGAGGGTGTGGAGAGCGGTCGACGAGTCAGTTTTGCCCTTTCCTTTCCTTTCAGCGTTTGCTTCTGCGAATCCCCTCCTGAAGGATTTTTGCTTGGCTGTGTTTTTCAGTGTACCCGCGGCGCCGAAAAAGCGGCGACTCCGCAAGCTCGGGGAGATCGCCTGCACCGCCGAGACACCTGTGGCCGACGAGTCGCAGCGTATGGCCGACGAGCCTCGGCAAGCGGCTGTCAGGCAGCAGCAGGAGTCAGCTCCTCCCGCGAGTGAGCGCCGCGTGGAGGTGGTGATGATCGACGAGGCGGCGTCGCCTCCAACTAGGGCTGCCTCTCCCCTCGCGGTTGAGCACCGCGTGGAGGAGGTGATTGAGTTGGCGACGCCTTCACCTACTCGGGCGGCTACTCCTCCCGCGGCGGAGCGCCGCGCGGAAGAAGAGGAGGTGGACGAAGAGATCGTCGCGGAGTCGCCCCCAGCAGCAAGGGAGGCCCCCACAAGGAGGGCGGGTACTCCCGCGGCCACGGCAGGCGCGGCCACCACGGAGGGGGCGGGGAGCGCCCCCGAAGAGCGGGAGGCGGAGACGCCTCCGGAGCCCCCGAGCGACAGGGCCAGGGGCGAGGAGATGCCCAGCCCCCTCAGGGCTATCGACGCGGGCGGCGAGGGAGACGCCCCCACGAGCCCCCACGCCGCGGCGGGGGCCGCTGCAAGTCCGGGGCAGGATGCCCTAGGCGCCTCGACAAGCGTCGAGGCCTCTACGCCCCACAAGGATGCAGGGGTCTTGGCGCTGGGCGTGCCGCTCCCTCGCGCGGTTCGCCGCGACGTCGTCATCCGCCAATCGCGGCAGGCGCTTGACGGGCTGGCGGCGCAGCTCGCCAAGGAGGATCTCGCCATGGAGAAGGAACGGGCGAGGCTTGCCGACGCCTGGGCCCTCCTCCACGAGCGGGTGGAGATGTGTCGCCGGCAGGACGCGGCGGCAAAAATGGCGCGCGAGGAGGCGATGCGCTTCGCGAAGGAGACCCGCGACAGCGTCCAGCGGGAGGCGGCCGAAGTCATGGGCCAGCTGGACGCTGCCCGGGAGGCGCTGAAGACGGATACCACCGCCAAGCACCAGGAGCTGGCGGCTCGCGAAGAAAAGTTCGCCAACGAGTCCGAGGCCGCGAGGACCATCTTGAAGGAGCTGCGCGAGCAGCTGGACGCCCGCGAGGGGCGGCTAATGCCTCGCGAAACCGAGCTGAAGAAACGCGACGAAGAGCTCTCCCTCCGGGAGAAAGAGCTGGATCGGCGCGAAGAGCAAGTCCACTCTCTGGAGGAGGAACAGGCCACCCGCGAGGGACTGCTCCAGGAGCACGAGAACTCAGTGGCCAGGAGCGAGGCCACCCGCAAGGAGCGCCACGACAAGGCCAACGCTGACCTCGCGATGAAGCAGAAGAGGACTCAGGAGGAGGCCGACGCCAGGGTTGAGCGCATCCGCGAGAGCCTCGCCAATGACTATGGCGCCAAGGCCACGAAGCAGGAAGAGCGCTTCACGATGAAACGCAACGAGTTCCTGCATCAGATCGAGGGGCTCGAGGAGGAGATTGCCGCCCTGAAGGCTGACCTGAGCGACCTCCAGCAACAGGTGGGGCCGGCCGCGGACCGCGCAGAGCAAGCGCAGGACTCTGCGCGGCACAACCGGGCCATGACGCGCCAGCGCCAGCTCATGCTTCACGAGTTGGTTCGCCGCGCGAACGCCATCGGGGACGACCTGAGGATCGAGGTCCCCCACCTCCCCACCGGAGGGGCCAACGACGAGACGGCACACGCGCAATTCTTCGGGCAATTCCTCGAGGAGATTGAAAAGGTCGCGAAGCGCTTCGACGAGCGCGTCGTGGCGAAGAGCCGCGATCTCCTCGTCCTTGCCATCAGCCGCGTCTTCAGCAATCTTCTGAAGCTCTGGCCCTCTTTCAACCTTGAGGCCGTGATGGAGCCGGTCGAGATCCGCAGCAAGGCAGGGGAGGCCGCCGAGGTTCTCGCCAAGAAGTACGACCAAGTCTTGGTCGATGAAGACGAAGGCGACTGCGAGGGAGATGCCCTGGAAGCTGGAGCTGGCGCGGATGGAGCGGGGACCTCGGGAGGCGCGACGGCCTGAACTTCCTGTAGCTGGCTGCGCATGAGGCACATTATCGTGGTATTCTGGTTGTAATAACATTTGTAAAGACTTGCTTTTAGCTTGGGAATGTGCTTGGGAATGCCCCTTGGGTGGCTTTTGTCTTTCCCCTTCATGTCTTTTTCGCTCTACGTCTTAGGACCCTCTCTTAGCGCTACACCACCGCCGCTTCGGTATGTGCGAGTCAGTGCTCCACAAGTCCGGGGGGTGCGTGAGGCCTCGAGAAGTAAGAGCTCCGCGAGGCGCGATGCCTGGGGCTCCCCTTTGACGTGCAAGCAGCCCATGAGGCATAGGAGAGAGAAAAGAGACTCGAGGGGCGAAAACCAGCGGGAAGAGATCTGAACAAGTGTTTAGACTTAGCTTGCCGAGGTGTTTTTGCCTTGGAAAGGGTGTTGGTTCCCTGGCGAGGCGTTTTTGCTTTGTCGTTGCCTGAGGCTTGGAGAGCCTGCTTTCCTGCACTTGGAGAGATAGGCGTACCCACAAGCAATAGACAGTTAAAAATTCTTATGGTGCTCGTAGGTTCCTTCATGTGTGTCTCGCGAGGAGAAACAGGCACCAAGGTTTTTGGTGATCCTTGGTGAGTTGACGTGCGCGGGAGCTGACCCATGAGTTCAGAGCTCCTTGGGAGTTGACATTCATGAGAGCTGGCCCGCAAGTTCAGAGCTCGGATCCCTTGGGTTTTAGGCGCTGCCGGGATGTTCCCGTGGCATGGCACCCTGCTAGCCCCCGCTCGTGAGATACACAGGAGGAATCATACGAGCGAGAGAAAAAAGGCGAACAACACCGAAGCAGAGAAACACCGAAGCGACAAAATACGTTGGCGCGATGCGCAAATGTTCAAATTGGCCTGAAACATAGGTTCATTACACTGGCGTGGCCAGAAGCACAAAAAATCCGCCATGCTCTTGGCATGGGGTCCACATTCTGTGGCTGAGACTCTCGAGGGGCGTGCCCGAGGCAAACGCATGTAGAGAGAGCTCAGGGGGGCCCCTATGCGGGGGTGGCTTTTAGCCTGCGTTCCACCATGACCGGCATGGGGATCCACTTCGCCAAGACATGGTGCCTGAAGAGGTTACCATGCCGAGGCTTAGTGGCTTGGGAGTCTTCTCGAACGGCCCGCGGCAACGTATAGTAGAGAGGGGAGCCCGAAGTTTTTCCTCTTTAAGGATGATGGCACGTGGTTCTCCCTTGATGCAAAAAATTGCTCGCCGAGGGCGATTAGGGGTAGAACTTGCGCAAGTGCTGGATGTTCCAGGGGTTGGCGACAGGGATGCCGTCCTCCGTCTCAAGCCGTGCGGAGCCAGGCCTGGCGANCAGAGCTCGGATCCCTTGGGTTTTAGGTGCTGCCGGGATGCTCCCGTGGCATGGCACCCTGCTAGCCCCCGCTCGTGAGATACACAGGAGGGATCATACGAGCGAGAGAAAAAGGCGAACAACACCGAAGCAAAGAAAACACCGAAGCGACAAAATACGTTGGCGCGATGCGCAAATGTTCAAATTGGCCTGAAACATAGGTTCATTACACTGGCGTGGCCAGCAGCACAAAAAATCCGCCATGCTCTTGGCATGGGGTCCACATTCTGTGGCTGAGACTCTCGAGGGGCGTGCCCGAGGCAGACGCATGTAGAGAGAGCTCAGGGGGCCCCTATGCGGGGGTGGCTTTTAGCCTGCGTTCCACCATGACCGGCATGGGGATCCACTTCGCCAAGACATGGTGCCTGAAGAGGTTACCATGCCGAGGCTTAGTGGCTTGGGAGTCTTCTCGAACGGCCCGCGGCAACGTATAGTAGAGAGGGGAGCCCGAAGTTTTTCTCTTTAAAGATGATGGCACGTGTTCTCCCTTGATGCAAAAAATTGCTCGCCGAGGGCGATTAGGGGTAGAACTTGCGCAGGTGCTGGATGTTCCAGGGGTTGGCGACAGGGATGCCGTCCTCCGTCTCAAGCCGTGCGGAGCCAGGCCTGGCGATGTGCGTGACTCTGTAGGGGCCTTCCACATTGGTGAGAGCTTGTGGAGGCCTGCCCTGGAGAGGATTCTCCTCAGACAAGGTCTCCTACTTCGAGAGTGCGTGGCCGGATGTGGCGGCTGTGGTAGCGACGGAGGTCTTGCTGGTACCTTGCCGCTCTCAGGGCCGCATTGCGGCGAAGCCCTTCAAGCAACAGCAGGTCGTCGTTGCGGAGTTCGTCCACCTCAGCCTCCTTGAAGGCCAAGACTCGCGGAGAGCCATGAGTGATCTCGCTGGGGAGGACAGCTTCAGCGCCGTAGACGAGGGAGAACGGCGTCTCACCAGTTGGCTTTGTTGGCGTGGTGCGGATTGACCAGAGCACCGAGGGGAGCTCATCGATCCAATGCTTGCCGCTGGCCTTGAGGCGGTTGAAGCTTCTCGTCTTGAGGCCCTTTAGCACCCTCGGCGTTGGCTCGTTCGGCCTGCCCGTTGCTTCGTGGATGCGCCACCGAGGCGTAGCAGATTTGGGCGCCGATGCTGCCACAGTAGGACTTGAAGGCGCCGCTGATGAATTGTGAGCCGTTGTCGGTGATGATGCGGTTGGGCACGCCGAAGCGGCAGACCAGGCTCCTTATGAATTTTACCGCCGACTTCGCCGGAATGGTGCGCACGGGCTCCACCTCAGGCCACTTGGTGAATTTGTCGATGGCGACGTAGAGATAGCGGTAGCCCCCGAGCGCTCGCGGGAAGGGTCCGAGCAGGTCCAGCCCCCAGACCGCGAACGGCCAGGAGAGCGGGATCGTCTGGAGTCCCTTGCGCGGGCTGGTGGATTTGCTTGGCGTGAAATTGGCATGCGTCGCAGGTTTGGACGATTTCGGCGGCGTCTTGAAGCACTGAGGGCCAGTAGAAACCGCTCCGGAAGACTTTGCCTGCAATGGTGCGCGAGGAAGAGTGGTGGCCGCACTCGCCGCTGTGTATGTCGTTGATGAGTTGGCGGCCCTCCTCGGCAGGGACACACCGCAGCGCAACCCCATTGGGTCGCTTGCGGTACAGGTCTCCGTCGTGGATGCAATAGGACTTGGCCTGGCGAGCAATTCTCTCGGCCTCTGCGTCGTCTTCGGGAAGGGCTTGGCTCTGCAGGTAGCTTTTGATCTCGTCGATCCAACCAGTGTCTTGCCGTACCAGAGTCAGCAGCAAGCGATCGCCCGAGGGCAACCCACAGTCTGGTGCTCCGCTTGGTGGGGCGGGTGGGAGCTCCTCGTCGATGCTGGTATTGGCCACAGGTTGCTTGACTGAGGCCTTGGTGAGCCTCTCCTCGAACACTCCAGGCTTCTGGGCTTCTCTTCTTGCTGCTCGCCGGGCAATTTCATCTGCCTCTTGGTTCTCTGCCCGTGGGATGTGCTTGAGCTCCATGCCCCTGAAGTGTTTCTCTAACCTGCGTACCTCTTCAAGGTAGGCCACCATGTAGGTGTCCTTAGGCGTGTAGCTTTTGTTGGAGAAGTTGACGAGGAGCTGAGAGTCGCCCTTGATGAGGATGTACTTGATGCCGAGGGCGATGGCGGCTTTGAGCCCGGCGAGGAGGCCTCATACTCAGCGATGTTGTTGGAGACCTTGTCGCTGTCCTTGAAGCACAGTTGGACGGCATAGTAGAGTTTGTCGCCTGCCGGTGAGGTGAGAACGGCGCCAGCCCCTGCACTCCTGGCCGCGAAGGCGCCGTCGAAGTGCATGGTCCAGTGGCTTGGCGTCGTTCCTCCTGAGGCTGTAACCTCCTCCTCTGGAAGCTCTTCGTCTTTGCGTGTGTCCGTCCACTCGGCCATGAAATCGGCCAGCACTCTGCCCTTGATGACCCTGGTGGTGTCAAACTCCAGCTCGAAGGGTTGTAGCTCAATGCCCCAGCCTGCGACGCGGTCTGTCGCGTTCGGGTTGCGCAGGACCTGCTCCAGGGGATATGAGGTGACCACCTTGATGGGGTGACCCTGGAAGTAGTGGCGCAGCTTCCTGGAGGCGATGAGGAGCGAGAAGAGGAGCTTTTGCTGCATGGGGTAGCGCTCGCGAGCATCCCGCAGCACTGTGCTGACGAAGTAGACAGGGTGCTCGACGAGGGTAGTCGTTGGTGAGGCAACTGCTGGCTCCTCCCGGGCTCGGTGGAGTCCTTGGCGAGGTTTTCTTGGGACTGGGGGCCTGACGAGGCTGCTTCTTTGTCGGGGGGTTCTGGGCTTGGCGAGGTGGAGTTCTGCTTGTCGAGGACTGGCTCTTCTCTTTCAGCCACCAAGACCGCACTTGCCGTCTGAGGAGTGGCTGCAAGGTACAGCTTCAGAGGCTCGCGAGGGCGTGGGGCGACCATGATGGGTGGGCTCGCCAGGTATTTCTTTAAGTCCTCAAAGGCCTTTGCTGCTTCGGGGGTCCACTTGAAAGGACCGGACCTCTTCATGATCTTGAAAAATGGCAGCGCCCTCTCGCCGAACTTGGAGATGAAACGGCCAAGGCTGGCCATACATCCCGCTAAGCGTTGCATGTCCTTGAGGCGACGAGGGGGCTGCATCTGCTCTATGGCCTTGATTTTGTCGGGATTGGCCTCAATGCCGCGGTGGGATACCAGGAAACCGAGGAGCTTGCCTGAAGGGACCCCGAAGACGCACTTGGCGGGGTTCAGCTTGATGTTGACCTTGCGCAGGTTGGCAAAAGTCTCCTCGAGGTCCTGGATGAGCGTGTCCTTCTCGCGAGTTTTGACGACGATGTCGTCGACATAGGCCTCTGCATTCCTCCCCATTTGAGCTCCCAAGGCGATCCTCATGAGGCGCTGGAAAGTGGCGCCAGCGTTCTTCAGACCGAAGGGCATACAGACGTAGCAAAACACACCGCAAGGGGTGAGAAATGCTGTCTTCTCCTCGTCCTCCTTCGCCATCTTGATCTGGTGATAACCAGAGAAGGCATCCAGAAAACAGAGGAGTGCGCAGCCGGCGGTGGAGTCTACGATCTGGTCGATCCTCGGGAGGGGATAGGGGTCCTTGGGGCAGGCCTTGTTGAGGTCGGTGAAGTCGATGCAGAGGCGACTCCCTCCGGTGTGCTTGGGGACGACCACACCGTTGGCGAGCCAAGTGGGGTGGACCACTTCCTTGATGATGCTGGCCTTCTTCAGCTTGTCTACTTCCTTGACGATGAAGTCTTGCTTCTCTGGCGCTTGGCGCCGCGCTTTTTGCTTGACGGGGCGTGCGTTTGGGCACACGGCTAAGTGGTGCTCGATCACCTCCCTCGGTACTCCGGACATATCTGACGGTGTCCAGGCGAACATGTCAGAGTTTGCCCTGAGGAAGGCGACGAGCGCGCTTTCCTATTTGGGAGGCAGGTTGGCGCCGATGGTGACGCAAGCCCCCGAGCCGCTCGCCTCCAGAGACACTTGTTTTGTCGCAGCCTTCTCCTGGGAGAACAGCTGCTTCTTCTTCGCGGGGGGCCTCGGGAGGGGTTCCTCGTCCTCGTCAGCGGGTGACGCCACCGCGGCAGCCTTGTAGGCCGCTTGCGCAGCGTACAAGGCGTCCGAGACCACGCCGCGGATGACAATGGTGCCACCCGAGCCAGGGAGCTTGACGAGGTTGTAGGCGTGGTGGGTCACCGCCATGAACTTGGCAAGGGCGGGGTAGCCGAGTATGGCGTTGTAGGGTAGGCCGATGTGCGCGACGTCGAAGTCGATCAGCTCGGTGCGGTAGTTGGCCTGGGTGCCGAAAGTGACGGCGAGCCTCACCTGCCCCAAAGGGGTGGTAAGACCCTCTGTCACTCCCGAGAAGGGCCTGGTAGGCATGAGCCGCTCATAGGGCACCTGCAGCTTCTCGAATGTCTCGACGGAGATGACGTTGAGGCCAGCACCCCCATCAATGAGCGTCTTAGAGACGGCGATGTTGTTGATGGTGGGGGTGCAGACCAACGGGATGGTGCCAACGGTTGACGTGGACTTGGGGTGGTCGCCGGAGTCGAAAGTAATGGGGCACTGGGACCACTTGAGGGGCCTGGAGGCCTCGACTCCAGGGAGAGCTGCCGCGACCTCGCGGGCGAGTTGCTTGAAGTGGCGGTTGGAGCGAGGGGCCTGAGCCCCGCCAAGGATACAAGCTGCCCCGCGAGGCACCTGGTAGCCTTCGTCAGCCTCGGCAGGCAGGTTGTCGTTTGCGGGCTGGGCAGCGTTGGCCTGGGGGTTCTGCTGGTAGCTATCGTTGTAGTTGTTGTTCCAGCGTCGCCCCCCGCGGCCGCTGCGGCCTCCACCGCGGCCTCCGCGGCCTCCATTTGCCTCGCGAGCCTCGCGAGCCTCGCGAAGCCTCTTGATGTCGAAGCAGTCCTCGGTGGCGTGAGAGTGCCTGTTGTGGTAGATGCAGAAGGGACGGTCATCCTTCTTCTCAGGTCCTGCGGCTGGAGTGGCAGCTTGCCGAGACTGCTTGGCGTCAGGCTCTGCCGCGAGGACCGCAGTAGTCTTGCGCTTCTCAGAGGATTTCTTCTTTTTGGACCCCTCGGCAGGGTCCCCTGGCTCGTTCTTGACGAACAAGCGGCCCTCTTCAGCCTTGGCGCATTTGTCCGCCAAGTCGAAAAGCTTGACGACGGTGGTGATGTTGTCGTGGATGCCGAGCTTCTCGAGCATCCGCACGTCCGTGACCCCAGCCTGGAAGGCAGAAATGACCTGCGCGTCGGTGGCGTTGGGGATCTTGTTGCGCACTTGGCTGAAGCGCTGGATGTACTTGCGGAGGGTCTCGCCGGGCTTCTGACGCACGGCGCGGAGGTCGTTGTAGGTGAGGCCGCGCTCGTACGTGCCCTTGAAGTTGGCGATGAAGCACCGGCAGAGCTCCTCCCAAGAGCTGATGGACTCGGCGGGGAGGTTGGTGAGCCATGAGGACGCAGAGTCCTTGAGGGCCATGGGGAACCAGTTCGCCATGACCTTGTCGTCGCCCCCGGCGGCCTGGATGGCCAAAGAGTAGAGCTGCAGGAACTCCAGGGGGTTGTTCTTGCCGTCGTAGCGCGGAGGGAGGTCCGGCCTGAACTTGACTGGCCAAACGACGCGACGAAGGCTGCGAGTGAACGCGGCCGTCGTGCCGTAGGTGACCGTGCCGTTGGCAAGGGTGGCGCGGAGGTGGCGCCCGGCGGTGGCGATGTCCTGAACGGCGCGGTTGCGGCGTTCTTGCCCGCGCTCGATGCTCACGCGCGCGTCCTCAGGGGCTCGCTGCACGATCTGGCAGTCGTGCGGCGACGACGCGTGCGACGCAGCGCGGCCGTCGCGAGGAGGAGCCCCCGTTGGAGCAGGTTGCGGTGCAACCGGTGGAGCTGGAGCGGGTGCGGGATGGAGAGGAGGTGCGGGAGGTGCGCCGTGCGCCACGTCCCCCACGAGCGCAGAAGGGACCAGGGAACGAGACGGCGCGGGTACCGCGGCGCGAGCGGCGCCGACGAGCTCGGCAACGCGGTTGAGCCAGGCCTCCTGAGCCGCCGGCGTGGGGCGGTACTGCAGCAGCTCCTGCGCCATGAGGAGCGCAGTCGCCGGGCTGGGCGCAGGGCGGCCCAGCGAGGAAGCAGCGTGGTCCCGCGACGGGGGCAGGGAGGAGGCCTCCTCTTCGCCGAGGCCGTCCTCAGCGTGGTCGATGTCGTCGTCGTCGGGGTGCTCGACGCGGGGCTCGGGGTCGACACGGCGCTCCGGAGCAGAGCCCCCACGCGGGCGGCCACGCGGGCGGCCTGCGGGAGCGGTGGCGGCGCTAGCCGTCCGGCGAGCGAGACGTTCAGCACGAGAACCGGCCATGGCTGTGTCGAGGATGAAGACGCGCCTCAGCCCCCTACCTGGCGCGCCAAATGTCGGAGATTGTCCCCAGGAACTAGGGGTGTCTCCAAGGTATCGTGTAAGGGGCTGAACACGGAGTCAAACAGTCCACAACGTGCTCCGGCGACGGTGCTCGTCAGGCTCGCTGCGGACGACACTGCAGAGATTGACACAAGGTATTACCCAGGTTCAGGGCCCTCTTGTGGAGGTAAAACCCCTACGTCCTGCTATGGTGTATTGCACTGCTTGAAGAGTTTACAGTACAAGGAGAGCTTGTCGAGCTCGAGGTGGCTAACAATGGCTACTCGCTAGTCTTTAGATCTAGGGTTAGGGTTTGCTAGAGCTGCACCAACCGAAGATCGAACCCTTTGCTTGGGCGTGCTCCTCCTCCTTTTATAGGCGTCCTGGGCCTCTTCTGCCCAAACATTTGGGCGGGAAGGGCTACCACATGGCGACGAAGGAGGAGGCACGGTGCACCGTAAAGGTGAGGTCTACCATAAAGGTAAAGATCGTGGACGCGGTCCACGGCAGGGGAACGGCGTCACCAAAGCTGAAAAGGGGGCACCGACCAGCTGGACAGCGGGCTGGCGCTTGCCGAGGTGGGAGGCGGCCCATGGTGACGTCGTCCTTGGAGCGTAGCTGCAGACTGTTCCCTTGTCACCAAAGAGGCAATACTCGTTGTCCGCTTTGCTTGGCTCCGCTTTGTTGACTGCTTTATACATGGAAACGGCAACTGCGGCGTCGTCGTCATCGCGCGTAGGCACGCGCGTCACTCTGCGCATGGCGCAGAGTCCATGTGCGCTCTGCCGCGGGGGCAGAGATAGCTTCACGAAGAAAGCGCTTCGCGAGGCGAAAGGCCTCGCCAAGCCTCGCGGCTTGGTCCTTAGTAGAATTTGCGGGCGGCGTCGGAGACGCCTTGTCGAAGAGCGATCCCTTGCCGAGGGAAAGAACCCTTGGCGAGGAGAAAAACCCTTCGCGAGGAGAGAAATCCTCGCGAAGCTCGCCAGGCTTGAGAGCCTGGTCCTTAGCGAAAATCACCTGAAGAATCTTGTGGGCCCTGGCAGGCCGGCCCGTGGTACCCTGGTTTCCACTGTGCCGACAGTGTCTTTGTCGTGTCCGGAGGTTAAAAATTAAGGCTTGTCTGAAAGAAGTAATGAACGACCTGATTACACTAAATGAACAAATAAGATGATGCAGGGAATATTGTCTTGAGATGTTGATGGTAAACCGTGTCATGGGATGGCGGGGTGATCGTTGGAAGCCTAGAGTTAGGCCTGAGCCAACATCAACCGTGCATGCCCAGAGTGGAAAGATGAGGCCAGCGGGCTTGGCAGTGACCACAGGTGCTGTTGTGTATTGTTTGGGTACCAACTGGCACACTCGTCTACTCGTCACAGGTAAGCTCGTTGTATGATTGCCGGTGCACGATCCAACCCCACCTGGCTTGGACTCTACACTGGTAATACCCCATTGTTTGCTTATGCCATGTTTTGCTTGTGATGCCATGCTACTTTTATGCCATGTACCTAGAGTAGACTCTTGCCATGTGTAGAATTTTATTTCAAATGTATATCTTGCTGCATGATTGTTGGATTGTTTGTAGTGAGGGGAAATACTTGCTGAGTGCATAATAATGTAATCACGGGCCTTGTGATTGTGGCCAGATTTTGGTGAGGATTCATCTTCAACCTTAGCGAGGATTTGGAGCAAGAGCGTGCTAGGTTCAGTAGCCCAGCCAGATGCCTGTGGAGTGGAGCCGCTCCAAGCCGTTGCCACAGCCGTCTTCCGCTGCCAGTTAAACTCTGTCCTGAGCCATGCTTGGCTTGATATTTTGTCATGCCTTGATGGCCTTGTAAACCATTTGTAGCCCCTTTGGGCCTGATTGTGTAATGATATTTTCGCTATGTTGCATTGTCGTAACGTGCGTCCAGATATCCAGGGCTGGCGCACGGGGCGACCACCTCTCTGGCGATATGTGTCAGAGGGGGGTGCCACAAGCACCGCCACTGCCGCCGGCGAAGACCACCGTCTCCGGCGACCTCCGACGTCCCCGCACCTTCCCCTTGCTCCCTTTCTTCTTATTTTGCACCCGTGCATATTTTTGACATCCCACGACATTTTATTTTGCCCCAGATCGATGTCCCCGTGCAACCCCGACGACCACCGATCGCAGGCGCAACTCCGGCGAGCAATTCCGGCGCAGCCCGTGCACCTCGCCGCCGTCGCCCTCGCCACCGAGTCTGCATCGACGTCCCGCACCCAGTGGTAACAAAACCCCTCTCCCCTAGCCCTTTCCTTTCGCCGAAACGTGCCATGCCGAGCCGTCGCCGCCGTCGGCCGGCAAGCTCCGGTGACCTAGCGCCGCTAGGTGTTGGTCAATTAGATCTGAACCGTCAGATCTAGATCTGACGGTCATGTTTTATTCTGTTTAAACGAACCGGTACGGCCCAGTCAGCATGCCTAGTCAGCGCACAGTCAGCATATCTAGCCAACCAGAGACAGCCACGTGGCTAGGGATTTCCAGAGTATTTTCCCGTATTAGTTTTAATCTGTCTGTTTTGCAGAAAAAGCCCTTGCATCTTAGATTTATCATATCTTTTTCGCTGTTAGGCCAAATTAAAATATTTTTATATATTTGGAATCCTTAGAACCAGTAGAATCTTTTGGCTGTATTAGTTTTCTTTTTTTTCAAATTTAAATATATTCAATTTTCAAATGTGAAGTTTGAGTATTTTTGACATAACTTTAGTTTTAAAATAGCTTTTTGAGTGAATCCAATTGCAGTAGCTTAGTTTAGAAGCCCTCTGTCCAGAAAGACCACTCCCACATTTTCTGTAATTATTTAGTTTAACAGTAGTATTTAATTTGTGCTTATTCCCTTTTTGGGAATTATTTTGTACTCCCTCCGATCCATAAAAAGTGTCGCTCATTTTCTACCAAGTTAGTACAATCTTTGTACTAAGTGGGCGACACTTTTTATGGATCGGAGGGAGTATTGTTTTTATAGTAAAAATTGCTTTAATTGCATTTTGACTTCTTGCATATTTTCACAAACTAGAAAACTTAGTGTAATATTTTTCTTGTGATTTTAATTGCATTTCATACATAGCATATTTCATTGTATTGTTATTTTTTTTGTATGTTTATGTGTGGCTTGTTTTATTTGTTAGACCTTTCGGAGAGACCCGGGGATTTTATCAACTGTTTCTCCTACTCCTCCTGCTGCCAAGGCAAGTGGCACACTCATGAAGTTCCTATTATTTTGTGTATATGCATGTTAGAGTTTTTCCTTAGTTAAAAGCATGATAGGTGTTATTAGTACTGCTATGCTAAACTGTTTAGAGTAGTACCCTATACTAGTTGGTCTAGAATCCTATTATAACTTAGTAGATTTATGGAAATGCTATGCTAAATGTTGTTTTGTGAAAAGTAAAACTTCTACTAAGTTAAAGAAACTCCTGGTGGATTTTGGTATTGCTTGGTGGTTTATGGTTGAGTGGCTACTTGGGGCCATTTCTATGGTGTTTTTCACCCGAGATTGGCTCACTTGCGGACGGCCACCCAGGGACAAAGAGATCGAAGTTACTCCAAGTTTTAGTTCACTTACTGTGCAGCCACAAGTCATATGGGCTCTGTCTGGATTGAGTACGTTGAGTAGACCTGACCGGTCGAACAAGCAGATGTAGGGGTGGTAGGAGGCATTGTTCGGCCATCGGTATGGGAAAGCTCCTCTGAAAGATCCCGTCTCAATCTTCTCCTTTCCTTTTCACTTCAAGAAGGTCAAGGTCAAAATGGGTTGATTGAGTCTTGTGGTGAACGTGCACAACCTCTTCGGAGTGTCAAATGTAAGTACTTAGTCGTGTCCCCGGTTACGGACGAATATGAGCAGCTGGACGAGGATGTCAACGGAAGATCTCATCACTCCAAATTTCTCAAAGTAAAATTTTGAAGGGTGAACAAGGGTAGTTGAGACAATGGTTTTCATGCCATTCTTGTCTCGTTTAGATGGAAAAGTGTTTTGAAAAGAGATAGGAAAAATTGGCTTGATGCAAAATAGCCTTCAAACTCCACCAGCCCAAATATGCATATAGGTTATTAGAGTTTTTCCACTATGAGTCCAAAAAGTGTCACTTGCCAGTTCCATTTTATATGGTTCTGACCCACCTTGTTGCAACATTTTTATTGTTGCAGGTTGTTCTGACGATGAGTGAGGTTTCGCTTAAGGGTTTCGAGTCTGCAACCAACATGTTTCGCCTGTAGACACATGAAGATGATGGAGGCTCATTGCTACTTTTATTTCCGATGTGCTGATCTTTGTAAAATGCTAGCTTTGAGCTATGCAAGTTGTAATGGATTATTTTAACTCTGGATTCATACGTGTAATAATTGATACAATGTTGTGATATTTCATCGTAAACTATGTGTGCAAATGAATTAATCCAGGGGTTTGCACTATACACAAGGACTTGCCTAATTTTAAGTGCAGGTCCGCTACATCATTCTCCTGATCATCCATTTGAAGTCCGGTCATCTCTTCTGTCATTTGGTGAAACATCATTTCGTCGTCCGAATCCATAGCCTAATCAAGCATCGAAACATTGAAAATCTTAAAAGAATGGATTATTGTCAAACAGCCTAACACCTTGCGAGCGGGAGGGAGGGACATACTGCTCGCGCCGGTAGAGAAGAGTTTCCGTCGGAGAAGAAGGCCGACCTTGCAAGGGAGCGGCAGCGGCGAGTGTTGTGGTTGGGGACGACAATCGGCCATTCTATTGGGAACGGCGGAGATGGCTACGGTGACGGTGGCGGCGGTAGCGCGAATCATCGGGCAGGGAATAGAGGATGGAGGGGTGGAAGCACAAATGGCTTCCGGTTCGTTTCGTGTGTATGACGGGCGGGCCATATCTGTCGGAGGCTCGGGCCGGACAGTGTCCGGCACCGCGAAGGCAGCCCCCAAAGTTGGAGGCCCTGTTCACGATGCCGGACATATTTTGAGATGGACAAAGGCTTTGTGACCCCCCGATATGGCCTGTTTTTCTGTCTGGCGCCCCAAAGGAGCTTTACGGCCCCTTTTACGACCCCCCTGGAGATGCTCTGAGTGCGACATCCGTTGTGTGCTGCCAGCGACTGAATGAGGATGGAGCTCATACTCTACTATCCTAAAGTTGTAGGATCCCTGCTCTCTTAGCCATCGAGCCCCCTCTGGTGTACCAGTGATTGACACATTTCGCTGCTCTATCGGCGTGCCTTCTTTCCATTGGCTGGTTCCGCGTGGGTTTGCTCTTCTTGTCCTCGTCTGCCTCTTTTGTCTCATTCTCTTTTCTTTTCTTCCCGGTTGCTTCTCCTCCTGCTTCTTCCTCGCCTCATTCGGTTTTCGGTCCGCTTCTCCCTCTTGCAATAGGTGTGTTGGTCTTTTCAATGAGTTCCTTCCAGTTTAGCCCGTTGTCTCTTCCCTTGGGGATTCCAGCTGGTTGCCCTCTCCCTTCTTCTCTTGTTTATCTTCTCCGCTTGCTTTTCTCTTTTTTTCCTCCTGTTAATTTTTTTGGTGGTTAAGGTGTCCACGAACTCCGTCTCATTGGTGGTTATTTTGCTGTCCATGATCTTCTTCTCGCTAGTGCTTCTTTCCTGGTCCACGTCGTCCTACTTCTTCCTGCTTCCAGACAGGGGTAGGTGTCGCTCTTCTCTTCTTTCCTTTGCTTCCGGGTAGTAGTTTATGTTGTTTTCTCTTGGTCTGCTTTGTTGTCGCTTTTTCCTCCTTTCTTTCCTTTTCGGCTGGCTTCCTTCTTGTTGTTGCGCATTATTTCCTTTTGGTTCACACTACGTCTCTACTGCTTGCTTCCGTCCATGCGTGCCCTTCTTCCTATCGTGTTTGCTTCTTTTCTGTGCCTGTAATGGAGCCTTCTATGGCTTCTCCTAGGTTTGGTTCCTCTCGCGATGCGCCTGATCTTTCTCTAGCTAGCTGCTCGTCGTGTATCCGGCTTGGCAAACGACCGACGGGCCTGGAGTTTGGGGAAGGTAAGTATGGCTGATCTGTTTCCTATTTTCTATCTATTTGTTTGCCTTCTTACTACAGTTATTTGTGTTCTTTCGGTCGGTGATAATCCCCAAGAGCAAAGAATCACTGTAGCACAATTCGATAAGTATTTGAGTGTCGAACCCACAAGGAGCTGACGGTAAACTATCTATTCTCTAAAGACCTATAACCCTCTTATATGGCCGTTTGTGCTAGGCAATAAGTTGAAATATGAAAGGAACTAACTAATGAAAGCAAGTGATGTGGAATGGGTTTATCTAGTAACAAGTTTCTCAATCAAGCTTTGAACGCAAGTTTCTCTCAGCAGTTTTCTCAAGCAAGTTTCTCAAAGTAGCAAGTAGCAAATATCTCAAGGGAGCAAATGTTCTAGCAATTGTTATTTCATTCGTGTGGTTGTCACAATTAGTGAAGCACATGTTTCAGTCTTAATTGTTTCTTCTAGGAAGGAGCCATAAATAGGTGTAGCCAAGTGAATGAACTAAAACCCCTTATGATGGTTCTTATGGCCAAGTAAATGACTGCACAAGATTTATTAAGACATAAAAGTCCCACCATAGCCTTAAGTTCTAAGGTCCCCTATGTATATCCCCCAATAAAGTAACTTCATGACTCGGTCTCAGGTTTACATGTCCTCCCAAGTCTCCCTCACTCCATTACATTACCGGTGATCACCTTACATGCATTCCCCAACATATGCGTGCACTCATATATTGTACATAAATACAATCATAAAAGATAACAAAACTTGTATGCAACCAAACAACGAACTATTTCACTATTGCCATGAACCAATCACTTCTCAAACATAGATGGGGAGACACAATAGATCAAGGGAATAGTATATTGCATCATACATCATGTTTGCCAAGAGTTTACAGTGGAGCGATGGAGATGATCTTGCTGTAGATGTTGATGATGAACACGCTGGAGGGGGTGGAGCCCTCCGGAGGTGATTCCGGCGGTGTTTCCCCCCTCCGATCTTCTCCGGCGGCAGCCTTCTGACGCTCTGTTTCGTGGTTTTGTGTTTATCTGCCGCCTCCTCTCCGAAGGGCGTCGGGGACTATTTTTATAGTCGGTTTTAGGTCAAGACGAAGGTTCTGGAGAAAAGATCGACGGCAACGGAGCCTCGAGGCCCCAGATGGTGGGTCCCATGCGGCCAAGGAATCTGGCCATGTGGGCCACCCTCTTCTGGCCCTCGTGCCTCCGTTTGTTCGCTTCCTTCGCTCCTACGCTTTGTTCCTTCCAAAAACTAATGCTCGTAAATTTTTAGGTCATTTGGACGGCGTTTGGGTCCCTGAAACATCAAAATATAGAAAATAGGGTTTTCTGCCAGTGCAGGGTTAATTCCAGAAAAATAGGAAAACTGTGAAATCTTCCCAAAATCATTATAAAACAATGATATAACCCTTATATGATGCAAATATGATTGAAATATGAGTATTATAATGCAAAGTTCATGTATGCATTTTACATGCATCAACATCCCCAAGCTTAACCTATACTCGTCCTCGAGTATAAAGGTGATAAAACCAACATGGACTTTGCATTTTAAGACTATCAATGGATATCAAAGATGATTACTATTGCTACATAAAGTCAAATGATTCATTCTTCAAAGGAGTAGCAATATGCAAGATAGATTATAAAGTGATATCAAATATTCAATGTATGGATGTTCAATGATAATTCACAAAGTGCAACATAGAAGAAAGTACTATGGACCAAATGTATGCATAATCAAAAGTAAAAACATCCTATGATGGTCATAGAGTACTCTTGTAAATCTGAATATAAAAGGTGGACACTTTGGAAAGATATATAAATGAGTAGAGGTAAAACATGAATAAGTTTCATCTAACTTCCAAATGCTTCTACTTAAGTTAATGTTTGCAATGTGGTATTCATTGGTGTCAAGCTCTCATTACCCCCATCATAACATCTTGAATGGTTAAAGTTTAAAGTGAAAGCAAATATGAGTAGTGTGCTTGACAAAGTATGGGTTGAAAGCTTCATGCCCCATGAATACGAGTACCTACACCATGGTGTTACTCTATTTGGGCTACCAAGCAAGTTCAAGTTAAAGTCATTGTAAAAATAGCGTCATCAAGAGGGTCAACTAGGGTACCTCTTGTCCTAGGATAAACATACTCGGAATAGCATAAAGCTAGTAGGCAGATATGGTGGACTCACTGGAAAAACTCTGGTTGAAGGTGTTGGAAAACAAGTTTTTACTTGTTGGAATTTTGGGCTAGCAAGATGGAGAAAGTTGACCGTCTAAATGCATGCACAAGTGTCCATAGAATGAACCAATCCATGTTAAACAAAGTAAAGTAAAATTCAGCATCAAAACATGAATAAGATATACTCCCTCTGATCCATAAAAAGTGTCGCCCACTTAGTACAAAGTTTGTACTAACTTAGTATAAAATGAGCGACACTTTTTATGGATCGGAGGGAGTAGCTCTTGATAAAACACTTGCAAATTAACACTCATTAAAAGCACATGAATCATGCAACTATATGTATCTTTCTGAATCATCTCAAACATCCCTATCCCAATATTTTTAATAGCATCCAACTTAATTCAACCCAAAATTCTAGTACCTCTCCCATAAAATAAATGATAGTGATGGTCCTACGAAAAAGCAAAACAAAAATAAAAGGAACAATAAAAGGACGCTCCAAGTTTATGCGATAGTAATGCGTTGATAGAAAAACAGAAAATAGATGTGTGCAAACCGAGAGTGTTTGGTCCAGTGGGGTGCCTTGACATCCCCAAGCTTATGATCTTCACCATCCTTAGACAGCTCTTCGTGCATCTCCTCTAATCCCTGTGAAAAAACTTCAACACAAAATTTTCTCCCATCTCTTTTCTGTGGGGTGACATTAGTAGGTACAAAAGATAGAATGCTTGCTGAAAGAAATTCATGAACATAAATTCATATTAAGTGTCCAGAAAGTGTATAATGTTGTATGCTTCCTCATAAACTCAAGTTAATCAAGAAGATTAAACTTAAAAGTTCAAAGAATGCATCAAACAAAATAGGACAAAATCTGTCCAGAAAAACAGCAGCAGCAAAACGCATTTTTCTATCCTACTTAGATATGTCGATTTTTTTTTAGAAAATTCATGCTTACATAGGATGAAAATTTTCAGTTACAGTTAAAATATCAACTAATTCGGAGTTACATAATAGGAATGAAAAATCATACCGTGCACAGATTTGTGCTGAAATAAAATCTCCGAATACAATAAGCAATTTTTTCAATCCAAAATGGGTAAAACTTGGCACTTTATTAAAAATTTCAGAAAAAAAACTAAAAACTAAGTCTCTTGTTACAGCAAGAGGACACAAAGAAAATCAAAAATAAAAACAACCGGGTTGCCTCCCGTAAAGCGCTTTCTTTATAGCCATGTAGCTAGGCTTCTTACTTGGTATCAAGATGGTTGGAGTGAGGTGGCTTGGCATCCCCAAACTTGAATTCTTGTACGTATTTGATATATGTAGGGTGAGACTAGGGATAACATCCCCAAGCTTGAGTGTTTGTCGCTCGTGATCTTTATTCATCACCCTCAACTCTTTCACTTGAAAGTTCTCTTCACACAAAACTCATCATAAAACTTGATTAGAGGGGTTAGTGTCTCCATAAATGAAATCCTCATAGGTACAGGAAAGACATACCATGAGTTGATTCTACACATTAGCTAATATTACTATGGTTATGTATTGCTCTTTGATCAATAGAACCACACAAAACACAAGTAATGAGAGTAATGCAAAATAAAGACAGAATCTGTCAAAAACTGGACAGCTCGTAAAAAGTGAATTTTCAGAGGCACTTACGTTGCTCAAATCAGAAAACTTTGAACTAATTAAATGTGTATTAACTACTGAATATTTCTGTCATAAAATATCAAGTCAAAATTCCTCTTCTGTGATTTTATACATGTTTTGCAGTGAAGCTCTGGAATCTGTTTTCTGGACAGCAAATCGCTATTGTTTAATCCTATCTCTCAAAAGAGGTTATTCTTGCCATTAATATGAAAAATAAGATACAAAGGTGTTGTTACAGTAGTAAACAAACACCTTGACTCAAAAACCAAAACTTGAACTGAAGATAAAAATAAAAAAAAGAAACAAAAAGAACCAAGCAAGAATCAAGAGAAACAATCAAAGAAGAAGGAAAATATTTTTGTTGTTTTTGATTTAGCAAAAACGCAAAAGGAGAAGCAAATATATACAACATAAACACTCTTTTTATTTGGTTTTAGCTTTGGGAAAAGTTTTAATGATAGAGACATTGCAACGGTTCCATTGGCATGAACAACACATGTTCAAGGTCGACCCCAACTTCTCCATTACTCATCCTTCTCATTTACTTTCCCAAATTTTATATAAAATGAAAATCTTAAACTAATTGTCACAAAACAATAGGTAAAGATATTTTACATGTTGTAAAGATATAAAGGTGTGCTCAAACCGAATAGGAAATTAAAGCATAAGGAACACACAACAGAATATTAAACAATTTACTTTTAAGTCTAACTCTCTTCCTATGCATTGGAATTTTATATATGAATAAATAACAACAAATTTGAGGTAACCAATGCATATAATAATCAATAGCTTGCATTTTAAATAACATAGAAACATAAAGGGGATTCTTATCTCTTCCTCTCTCATAATAGTTGCAAGCATTAAAGTTAAACATAACCACATAGTTTTGAATAGAATCACCACATAAAGACTTATCATCTAATGAGCATAATGGATCATCAAACTCAATTAAATCACTTTCATCCTTAATAGTAGGTGGACTGAAAATATCATATAAATCATTATAATCATCATAAATGGGAGACATAGTATCATCAAAATAAATTTTCTCTTCCAAACTTGGGGGACTAAAAATATCATATTCATCAAAACAAACTTTCCCAAGCTTAAGGTTTTCCTTAGCATTAGCAATAAATGTGTTCAAAGAATTAGTACTACCACAAACATGATTGTTATGAAAATAAAATCTAATTTTCTCCTCAAACACTTCATGTCCGAACTCAAGATAGTTATTATACAGATCTATAATTGTTTGGTTGTTTTCCATTTTATAATTTTTTTTTTTTGTGTTTTAGATTTATATGTTAGTATGCAATGCAAACAAGAATAAAAGCTTAGCACAACACTCCCCGGCAACGGCGCCAGAAAAGTACTTGATAATCCCCAAGAGCAAGGAATCACTGTAGCACAATTCGATAAGTATTTGAGTGTCGAACCCACAAGGAGCTGAAGGTAAACTATCTATTCTCTAAATCCCTATAACCCTCTTATATGGCCGTTTGCACTAGGCAATAAGTTGAAATATGAAAGGAACTAACTAATGAAAGCAAGTGATGTGGAATGGGTTTATCTAGTAACAAGTTTCTCAATCAAGCTTCAAACGCAAGTTTCTTAGAGCAAGTTTCTCTCAGCAGTTTTCTCAAGCAAGTTTCTCAAAGTAGCAAGTAGCAAATATCTCAAGGGAGAAAATGTTCTAGCAATTGTTATTTCATTCGTGTGGTTGTCACAATTAGTGAAGCACATGTTTCAGTCTTAATTGTTTCTTCTAGGAAGGAGCCATAAATAGGTGTAGCCAGGTGAATGAACTAAAACCCCTTATGATGGTTCTTATGGCCAAGTAAATGACTGCACAAGATTTATTAAGACATAAAAGTCCCACCATAGCCTTAAGTTCTAAGGTCCCCTATGTATATCCCCCAATAAAGTAACTTCATGACTCGGTCTTAGGTTTACATGTCCTCCCAAGTCTCCCTCACTCCATTACATTACCGGTGATCACCTTACATGCATTCCCCAACATATGCGTGCACTCATATATTATACATAAAGATAATCATAAAAGATAACAAAACTTGTATGCAACCAAACAACAAACTATTTCACTATTGCCATGAACCAATCACTTCTCAAATATAGATGGGGAGACACAATAGATCAAGGGAATAGTATATTGCATCATACATCATGTTTGCCAAGAGTTTACAGTGGAGAGATGGAGATGATCTTGCTGTAGATGTTGATGATGAACACACCGGAGGGGGGTGGAGCCCTCCGGAGGTGATTCCGGCGGCGTTTCCCCCCCTCCGATCTTCTCTGGCGGCAGCCTTCTGACTCTCTGTTTTGTGGTTTTATGTTTCTCCGCCGCCTCCTCTCCGAAGGGTGTCGGGGACTATTTTTATAGTCGGTTTTAGGTCAAGACGAAGGTTCTAGAGAAAAGATCGACGGCAACGGAGCCTCGAGGCCCCAGATGGTGGGTCCCACGTGACCAAGGAATCTGGCTGCGTGGGCCACCCTCTTCTGGCCCTCGTGCCTCCGTTTGTTCGCTTCTTTCGCTCCTACGCTTTGTTCCTTCCAAAAACTAATGCTCGTAAATTTTCAGGTCATTTAGGCGTCGTTTGGGTCCCTGGGTTTTCTGCTAGTGCAGGGTTAATTTCAGAAAAATAGAAAAACTGTGAAATCTTTCCAAAATCCTTATAAAACAATGATACAATCTTTATATGATTGAAATATGAGTATTATAATGAAAAGTTCATGTATTCATTTTACATGCATCAGTCGGCCATGCAGGTTCATCTTCTGCTCCGTCGTTGCTGCGCCCATTTTCAGCTGTTGGTTCTCCCCGTAGTGTGTAAGGACCTGGTGCCTCCGGTGCGTGCCTCTTCGCTTATTGGTCGTTGCTCCGACGACTTGGTATAATCTTTTATGTTCTCTCTTTGTAGGTGGCTCAGCAGCCGTGCCTCCTTCGCCAGCTCGTTCTTTGTTGTCTCCTCCTGTTCGCGCACTCTGGCCTGTGCTGCTGTCTACTGCTCGAGGTTTGCTACTTTTTGCTTCCTTTTTGTGCCCGTTGAGATGTTGGCTGGTGCTTGTTTGATTGTTTTTACTCTCCTGTTTATTTTGCAGTCTGTGGAATTTCTTATGTGCCGCCGGCGTGTGGTGTGGCTAATCAGTTCGTGTGGTTTTGTTGGCTTCCGCTCTCTGATTGATTGATTGCTTGGTTTCTGTACTTCCACGTCTCTCTCTCTCCTCTCTCTATCTAAAAAATTCCATCGAGAGCTCCAAATCCATGGAGAGAAGGGCTCCACGCCTCCACGCCTCCACCTCAATAGCTGGCCTTTGCCTCCACAGGCCTCTGCGCCCTCAAGCCGCCACCTACCCCGTACTTCAGCCCCGAGCTCTCCTTGGCCGACCTCCACCGTGGCCAGCGGCCGTGGTGTGGGTGAGTGGGTCGGTTCCTCCGGCGTCGCGGCCGTCGCTGAGGCTTTGGACGGTGGTCCGTTTTTCCCTGTCGGATCATCGCCGTGCTATTCACGGCCGCAGGGGTCCGGAGGAGGTGCGTGTGTTGTCTTCATCGTTTCCCCTATTAGTTGCTATGTCTTTCATGTTCGTTTATGCACACAGGTTTGCCTCCTGCGGCGTCTTTGTCACAGTCTCCTCTTGGTTCGTCTTGCCTACCGTCTTCATCTCGGTTGTCTCCTCCCCGTCCCGTTCCAGCACCCCCTCCCTCCACCCAGGTCGGCGCCCTCATTCTCTCTTCCTGGCCACCGAGTTGCCTCTGTGGCGGCCATCAACGCAGCTAGCGGCGCGGTGGAGGACCTGCCGCCTTCCTCTCCTCCCGATGCGGCTGGCGACGCAAAGGACCTGGCCCCCCTCCTCTCTCTCCCGAGGCAGCACGGACGCACCTAGCAACGCGGTGGAGGAGCTGCCGCCCTCTTCTCTCTCACGCAGTTGGTGTTGCTGCTCCTTTCATCTCTTATTTCTTACGAGCTGCATCTTTGTTTTAATGTATTCAAATCCGTGCATGCTAAGTGTTTGATGATATGTTTGTGAGGATTTGTTTTGTTCGCTGAATAATGCTCCGTAAATCCTTGCAAGATCTTGAAATAATCAATTCAATGTCCGTTGCGTCATCACCACCAGAGAGGTGCTCGTCATAAAGGGACAGGTATACATGCAACTTGGAAGCAAAATAATCGAGAACACTAACTATGTCTTTGTTTACTGCGTGTTCATGATCATTTTCTTAGTATGTTGCTCTAATTTAAAAGTATTGTTGTCCTTATCATTTTTTTTTTTGCAGAGCGGTCTACATACAGCATCAACCACTGACGAGGATGAAGAGACGAAGGTCCGAGATTGCTGTGGCCGTAGGGTTCATGGTCGCTGGTTTCTGCGGCTAGGCTTTGTGCACGCAGCTGGATGCATATAACCTGGAGTAGAAGGGTCACAGTTGTTGGGTTTGGAACTCCAGGGCCAAAATACATTTTCAGCTTGGTTGCTCCAGACCTGCACGACGGCGTGGCAAGACAAGGGGGTGGGAGCGCCTATACGGTGCAATTGTGCTCCCTCACCATGAGTCATGTCTACCTCCGCCATGCGGCCGCTGCTGTGCTCCACCCGGACGGCTCAAACTGGTTGGTTCCACCAAGCGCACTCCATTGTGCTCATGCTCCGCGTCTTTGCTCGTTTGTCCGTTTGATTGCCTCAGTTGCTTCTGATAGATTAGTTGTCAGGCCATTACCTCTTGAATATTTTTCAGCTTCCTAAGGCATGACAGTTTAGCCGGTTTAGTCTGCAATTTTCATCTTTGGATGGGAAATTTATCTACTCAAGTGGCCAAATGATGCTACTACCGGTATTTCTCCTTTTTCCTCATCTATGTGAAGCAAAGTTTCTATACCTTGAATGTAATCAAAATCAGTCAAAATGGTTAATTCCTTGCAAATGTCAACTATCATGCCTTCAAGCAGTAGATTAGTTTGAGCTGAAGTGATAACTTACCAGTCTTAACGTCTTCCATGGTCATATTCATGGAAGCAAATGACACAATTTTCCTTTTCTTATTTTAAGCAGATTAGTTTGAGCTGAAGTGAAAATCTAATGTGCCGGTGTGATGAAGATGCAGGTACACTTTTTTCCTGATCCTTGGTTATGAAATAAGACCTTCTCAAAAGAATAATGATTTAAGGCAATAGATTTCACATTTCTTTGCACCATTCCTAAAAAATGACTAGCAGTATTCAAGATGCCAACAAATTTCACTACCTACGAATAAGCAAAAAAGTAAGAATTGGCAAAAAACAATGTGAAAATGCCTTGAAATGAGAAACCTAAATAATGTTTGTTCATCTGACTGACCATTAGAAGTTGCACAACTTCTTTATGTACTAATTATGAAGTCTGTCATTTCAGTTGCTATTCTTTTTTTACCTAATAAATTCGCCATGTCAAGGAGGTCGTCAACCAGCATCAGATTTGCAATCTGGGATGGTTATTTGGTTATTTGCAGAATGGCTTGCAATGCATGAGCAACAGTTATTAGCTCCTGGTTTCATGGATAGAAACAGTTATATGAAGCGCCGCGCAAAGCAGGTAGGCCTCCTGGAGCTGGGTGAAGAGGGACAGGTCCTATCTTTCACTCTGATGCACTGGGCTCAATGCTGCACTACCTCCTGACCCTACTGAGCAGCATCAAGTTGCTAATACAAATATGTACACCATGAGGAACTCACCTTGCAAGAGCGATTGGGAAAGCTCAGCAAGCAGAAAAACTGAATCAATCGACACGCCCCTCTACGCCCTTGGCCAGTAGGATCTCAATGTTTTTCATAGTAAGCTACTAGCTTATTAACAATATCTATTTTTTAGTTCTTCAACTGCACATGCCATCCTACAAAGTCGCAGAAATTGTCTTCTTTCAGGGAAGACATTGTAAGCTCGAAGTAGTCATCGGGGAAGTCATAAAATCTAATGACTTGTGACACTGGCATGTACAGATTGCTGGCAATAGACTAGCAGCGATACGTTGTCAAGGCAGACCTTTTGTACCCAACATCTTCTCTCATCACTGTGTAATAAATCGATCTACGACCAGTACTTTTAATCGCTCCACGAACAGAGCCCATGTTATAACAGAATATTAGCTTTCTGAAATAATAATATGCAGTAAATCTCAGTGTCTATTTATTTCTATGTTGAACAAATTTTTTGCTCCCTCTGTATTTTCATCGGATAGACAAAAACACACAACCAGATCGAAACACTATATACCACAAACAGTGGTCATTCCCTCTTCTCCTACTAGGCACATCCAGTTGAGCTTTGTTTGGTTTACTCACTCCGTTTGCTTTCTTAAGAGAGCTCTACTATGTGTCCGACGTTTGTACGACACAGTCCGACGGGCATCTGATGGTATCAAGGCATCGACGCAAACCAACGGATTACAGCGTCGGACGAGGTGTTGTATTTAAATCAAATTCGTCCTTAAGATCGATGTATCCCCATTGTCAGTGGAATCAACGCAATTTGCTTCAAGAAGATTAATTGTTTGGTTTCTGACTATTCCATTCCTATGCGTTCCTTCCCGATTCTGGTTGATGGCAAACATGTGTCACTGTACCTTTCACTGGGTGAATCTATTTTCTTCATCGAATGCAATAAAAAAAACTCTGTAAACTTCCAGTATTGTTGACCCAATAAATTACTTCAACCAATGCCCAAGAATCCCATTTCATCTAAAAAAATAGTACGGTTATATCTGTCCAAGTTGGTAGAGTCTTAGCATTATATGGTTCCATAGTAACCAAATTGAAAACACAACCTACCTTCGACCCCCAACAACTTTCATCTGCGGAATAGACTTGGATATACTCAACCTTTTTTTTAGATGGAAAACATTCCATTAACCAAATTGCGCAGCGAGATCGCTGGCAACCAAACGTTGGGCGAAGGTAGGCACATGGCCCGGCCATACGGTTTGGGGTACCGATACCATCTTCGCACCATAGCTCGCAAGAGCGTCAGCTACATTATTACACGCCCGTGGGCAATAAACGACTCAAACGAAACAAAGTTCAGACGAGCAACAGCTCTAATCTCCCTAAACAACACATCAACCTTCCCTAGCAAAACTACGACCTTCACATCAATTAGAAACCTAGGGGGACTACAAATAGTACTGGTTCACAAGATAAACAACATATCTGCTTATTTGCCTCTAGCATCCAAGTCACATAGTTCACTTAGAAAAAACTAACACCACAACGCCTATCATGCAGGCCCTGGGAAAAAATAAAATGACAAAAATAACTACCTCGCACTTTGCCCTACCATCTCCTATAGTCAATAACTAAATATCTTCCCACGGGGCGCGATGTGGGCCTTGAGATAAGCACTAATTCACGCACTACCGCACACAGGCTGGGACTGGAGATAAGCAAGATTATAGCCTTATATGAAATCTTCTTCATCACGGTATTGTATAGTGATTAGTATGCTCAAATACAGACATACAGTATTGTATAGCAAGTCGTATATGTATTGGCAGTAGAGTATAATAGGTAAAATAAATAGCTCTTTGCAGCTGTATTGTTTATTTGTACATATTGTAGAAGTCTACTAAGTTGTAGTGTGTTATGAATAGGAAGCTTATGTTGCTCTGCAAGTAAATCGTCTAAGGTGCACTAGCAATAAATGTATGGTGTTGGTATTGTACTATTTTCGCGTCACTTTATGCCTGCATAGATTCGGTCAATTCAAGAATTCAATAATGCATCTATTGTAATTTTAAAATTACAAACCTTTTTCCATGCAGCAAACAAATAAGTTTATTTCAGACTTAATAAACCAATTAAAAATCATGCAACATTTACTAGGAAACAAACATGTTTTACTTTATTGTATGCACTACCTCCAAATGATGATTTTCTCTTCTATTAACTTCCCCAGGAATACTACTCACCAAATACAATGATCCTACCCGTCAAGCAAACTTTGTCTATAAGATAAAAAAACAAAAAAACCACATAAAAATTCACCAAATTCATTTTTATTTCCATTAAAGGAACACCCTACGGGCGTGGCGTGCCGCCGCGCCAAGGCCTACTAGTTTGTTCCTCAAGTGCAAAGAGGCAACACGTATGTGGCGAGAGCTACAACTAGAAGACATACGACAGTGCATGACCGCATGCAGAAACGCAAAGGAAGTGATCCAAGTTATCTTTAAGGTCTCTTCTACGCAGTGACGGAGCGTGAACAAAACACAAGAGGGGGCGGGTTCATAGGAAATACTACCTCCGTCTCAAAAAGGATGTCATTTCTTTGTATAAATTTGAATATATCTAGTGTCTAGATACATTCAAATTTAAACAAAAAATGACATCCTTTTTAGGACGGAGAAAGTAGCAAATAAGCATAAAAAATGGAAAGTCATAGAACATATATAAGATATTTGGAAAAATCTATGCGGAGGCGCCGCACCAAAGACTCCCGCATGCGGCTCATAAATTGCTAGGATTTTCCCCTTATAGGAACAACACATGCGGACATGTACGAATATAGTGACATCATCGTATTAATTGATATATCTGAAAATTCAAAATGATTTATCTTTTAAACCGTTAGTCCGATTAGCGACCCGTTTACACCACTAAATTCGTCTCGACGAGATCTTTAAAATTAGATCCCATGTTAATATGTTTCGATAAAATTTATTTTTTCACATTAGATACCAGATTAAACTATTATGGCTGCCAGATTAATAGTGACCAGTTACCATGTTAATTATACATGGTTAGTATATTTTTTTACATGTTTTTAGACATTTGCAACCTAGATACATATCGGGTTTGACGATTTTTTCCGTCACACTAGATACCAGATTACAATACTATGGTTACTAGATTATCATCGAACGGTTATCACGATAACTGTATAGTGTTATCGGATAAATTTTTATGCGTGTGCAGACATCTCTAATTATACACATGGATGGAGAGTAAGGGTTTAACCGTTTTAAAGACTTACAATATGTTATTATTCCATACAAAATAGTATGATGCACCGTTATATTGATACGGAATGGATGTATAGAAATCTGGTAACCAAGTTATATTAATCCGGTAACTTAGTGATATTAATCTGGTATTTCCTTACGGATTTTTTTGTTAAAACATGGTAACAATGGATCTAGTTTCGAAAATCTCGTCGCGACTAAGCCAACAGTGAAAATGGATTTTCAATCAGATTAGACATTTGAGAGATAAATGTATTTTAATTTATTCAAAAAAAGAATCTAATGATTCATGCATTAGTCAGGACATGCATGCATGCAAGGAGCCGCCGCACGGGATGGCAAAAATGTGGCACCGTTGTGTAGTCTAGTACAAGATATTTTTAGATGACAATATCATATGATATATAGGTATCTTGTTCACGCCAATACAACAGATAATTGGTTTGAATATACCTGGGCATTGTGGACAAGTAATTTTGATGCTCCAAAATAACAGAACGCATATAATGACCAAAAGGCAACTAAGTATGACCAATAATTAGCTAGAGAAATGCTCTTTGGTTCTTCTTAGCTTTGAAATTAGAAATTATATCTACATATGGGATTTTTTACGTAATTTCCCATTCTATTTGTAGCAGCATGCTATCTACAAGAAATTATATCTTCATCTGGAGCTTTTGAAGCTAGTTGCTCTTCTTCTTCTTGGCTAGAATTTTCTTTGATCAACTTCATCTTGCCCCTGATTTTCCTATCTATCTTCATCTTTCCTTTGATTTACATATTCCACAATAGCCATAGCATCAGTAACGGATGATTGTTCAACAACTTCTTCATCTCGTTTTCTTTTTAAAAAAATATTGCATGTTCTATTGTTTCCCCACTGCAATTTGCAACCTACAGGAATTGTTTTGCATCAATTGAGCAATCCAGCGTAATAATGGGCATGTAATGTGATAACCCGGACTTTTGTGTTATTAATTAATTTGGATAAAAAAGTATTGTCGACACAGTGGAAACCAGGGTACCACGGGCCGGCCTGCCAGGGCCCACAAGATTCTTCAGAAGATTTCGCTAAGGACCAGGCTCTCCAAGCCTGGCGAGCCTCGCGAGGGTTTTTCCTCGCGAGGGACCTTTTTCTCCTCGCCGAGGGTTTTCTCCCTTGGCGAGGGACCTCTCCTCGAGAGGGCGTCTCGGACGCCTCCAGCAATTCTGTTAAGGATCAAGCCGGAAGGCTCAACGAGGCCTTCTGCCTCGCGAGGCTTCCTTCCTCTAGAAGCCAGCTCTGCCTCCGCGACAGAGTGCACATGGGCTCTGCGCCCATGTGCAGAGTGACGCGCGCGCCTGCGCGCGGTGACGACGACGCCGCAGTTGCCGTTTCCATGTATAAAGCGGTCAACAAAGCAGCACCAAGCAAAGCGGACAACGAGTATTGCCACTTTGGTGATAAGGGAACCGTCTGCAGCTACGCTCCAAGGGTGGCGTCACCGTGGGACCCGTTCCATCTCCGCAGCGCCAGCCCACCGTCCTGGGCGGCCGGTGGCCCCTTTTCAGCTTTGGTGAGGCCGCTCCCCTGCCGTGGACCGCGTCCATGGATCTTACCTTTATGGTGGACTCTACCTTTTTGGTGCACCGCGCCTCCTCCTTCGTCGCTATGTGGTAGCCCTTCCCGCCAAGATGTTTTGGGGAAGAGGCCCAAGACGCCTATAAAAGGAGGAGGAGCCCGTTCGGGCAAAGGGTTCAAAGGTTGAAGAGTTCAGACTCTGATAGGTTCACAAGCCCAAACCCTAGATCTGAGGTTAGTAGTAGCCATTGTTAGCCACTCAGAGCTCGCCAAGATTGCCCTGTACTGAAAACCTCTCCAAGCAAGTGCAATACAACTCGAGGCAGGACGTAGGGGTTTTACCTCACCTAGAGGGCCCTGAACCTGGGTAATACCGCGCGTTCCTCTCTGCAGTGCTTCCCCGCAGCGATCCAGTCGAGCACCGTCGTCGAGGCATGTTGAGGGTTGTTTGATTCCATGTTCAGCCCCTTACTCGATCCTTCGTGAGACACACCCAGTTCCTGGGGCAGTTCTCCGACATTTGGCGCGCCAGGTAGGGGGCTGAGCCGCATCTTCAACCTCGACACCGCCATGGCCGGCTCTCGCGCCGAACGACTCGCTCGCCGGACGGCTAGTGCCGCCACCGCTCCTCCTGCCGGCCGCCCGCGCGGCCGCCCGCGTGGGAGTGCTGCTCCGGAGCGCCACGTCGACCCCGAGCCCCGCATCGAGCACCCGGAGGACGATGACCTCGACCACGCTGAGGATGACCTCGGCGAAGAGGAGGCCTCCTCCCTGCACCCGTCGCGGGACCATGCTGCCTCCTCACTGGGCCGCCCTGCGTCCAGCCCGGCGATTGCGCTCCTCATGGCGCAGGAGCTGCTGCAGTACCGCCCCACGCCGGAGGCCCAGGAGGCCTGGCTCAACCGCGTCTCCGAGCTCATCGGCGCCGCTCGCGCCGCCGCTCCTGCACCGTCTCGCTCGCTGGTCCTCTCTGCCCGCGCAGGGGACGTGGCGCACGGCGCGCCTCATGCTCCCGCGGTTCCTCCTCGTCACCCCGCGCCCGCGCCCGCTCCCGCTCCAGCTCCACCGGCTCCACCGCAGCCTGCTCCTGGGGCTCCTCCTCGCGGCAACCGCGCCGCGTCGCACGCGTCGTCGCCACACGACTGCCAAATCGTGCAGCGAGCCCTGGAGGACGCATGCGTGAGCATTGAGCGCAACCAGGATCGCCACAACCGCGCCGTCCATGACGTCGCCGCCGCAGGGCGCCACCTCCGCGCCACCCTCGCCAACGGCACGGTCACCTATGACACGACGGCCACGTTCACTCGCAGCCTCCGTCGCGTCGTCTGGCCGGTCAAGTTCCGGCCGGATCTTCCCCCGCGCTACGACGGCAAGAACAACCCCCTGGAGTTCCTGCAGCTCTACAATCTGGCCATCCAGGCCGCCGGGGGCGACGACAAGGTCATGGCGAACTGGTTCCCCATGGCCCTCAAGGACTCCGCGTCCTCATGGCTCACCAACCTCCCCGCCGAGTCCATCAACACTTGGGAGGACCTCTGCCGGTGCTTCATCGCCAACTTCAAGGGCACGTACGAGCGCGGCCTCACGTACAATGACCTCCGCGCTGTACGCCAGAAGCCTGGCGAGACCCTCCGCAAGTACATCCAGTGCTTCAGCCAAGTGCGCAACAAAATCCCCAACGCCACCGACACCCAGGTCATTTCGGCCTTCTAGGCTGGGGTCACGGATGTACGGATGCTCGAGAAGCTTGGCATCCATGACAACATCACTACCATCGTCAAGCTTTTCGACTTGGCGGACAAGTGCGCCAAGGCCGAGGAAGGCCGCTTGTTCGTCAAGAACGAGCCAGGGGACCCCGCCGAGGGGTCCAAGAAGAAGAAGAAGTCCACCGAGAAGCGCAAGACCACTGCGGTCCTCGCGGCTGAACCTGACAACCAAGCAGCCTCGCCAAGCTGCCACTCCAGCCGCAGGACCCGAGAAGAAGGACGACCGCCCTTTCTGCGTCTACCACAACAGGCACTCCCACGCCACCGAGTACTGCTACGACCTCAAGAGGCTTCGCGAGGCTCACGAGGCAAATGGCCGGCCGCAAGGCCGCGGAGGCCGCGGCGGCGGCCGCGGCGGCCGCGGGGGGCGACGCTGGAACAACAACTATGACGACAATTACCAGCAGAACCCCCAAAGCCAACACCGCCCAGCCCATGAACGACAACCTCCCTGCCGAGACTCCTGAGGGCTACCAGGTGCCTCGCGGGGCCGCTTGCATCCTTGGCGGGGCTCAGGCCCCCAGCTCCAACCACCACTTCAAGCAATTCGCTCGCGAGGTCGCGGCAGCCCTTCCCGGGGTCGAGGCCTCTAGGCCCCTCAAGTGGTCCCAGTGCCCCATCACCTTTGACTCCACCGACCACCCCAAGTCCACCTCAACCGTTGGCACCATCCCGCTGGTCTGCACTCCCACCATCAACAACATCGCTGTCTCTAAGACGCTCATTGATGGGGGTGCAGGCCTCAACGTCATCTCTGTCGAGACATTCGAGAAGCTGCAGGTGCCCTACGAGCGGCTCATGCCCACCAGGCCCTTCTCGGGGGTGACTGAGGGTCTCACCACCCCTTTGGGGCAGGTGAGGCTCGCCGTCACTTTCGGCACCCAGGCCAACTACCTCACCGAGCTGATCGATTTCAATGTCGCGCACATCGGCCTGCCCTACAATGCCATCCTCGGCTACCCCGCCCTCGCCAAGTTCATGGCGGTGACCCACCACGCCTACAACCTCGTCAAGCTCCCTGGCTCGGGTGGCACCATCGTCATCCGCGGCGTGGTCTCGGACGCTTTGTACGCTGCGCAAGCGGCCTACAAGGCTGCCGCGGTGGCGTCACCTGCTGATGAGGACGAGGATCCCTTGCTGAGTCCCCCCGCCAAGAAGAAGCAGCTTTTCTCTCAGGAGAAGGCCGCGACAAAGCAGGTGCCTCTTGAGGCAAACGGCTCGGGGGCTAGCGTAACCATCGGCGCCAACCTGCCTCCCAAATAGGAAAGCGCGCTCGTCGCCTTCCTCAGGGCAAACTCTGACATGTTCGCATGGACACCGTCAGATATGTCTGGAGTACTGAGGGAGGTGATCGAGCACCACTTAGCCGTGTGTCCAAACGCACGCCCCGCGAAGCAAAAGGCGCGGCGCCAGGCGTCAGAAAAGCAAGACTTCATCATCAAGGAAGTAGAGAAGCTGAAGAAGGCCAGCATCATCAAGGAAGTGGTCCATCCCACTTGGCTCGCCAACGGTGTGGTCGTCCCCAAACACACCGAAGGAAGCCGCCTCTGCATCGACTTCACCGACCTCAACAAGGCCTGCCCCAAGGACCCTATCCCCTCCCAAGGATCGACCAGATTGTGGACTCCACCGCCGGCTGCGCGCTCCTCTGTTTTTTGGATGCCTTCTCTGGTTACCACCAGATCAAGATGGCGAAGGAGGACGAGGAGAAGACAACATTTCTCACCCCCTGTGGTGTGTTTTGCTACGTCTGCATGCCCTTTGGCCTAAAGAACGCCGGCGCCACTTTCCAGCGCCTCATGAGGATCGCCTTGGGGGCTCAAATGGGGAAGAATGCAGAGGCCTACGTCGATGACATCGTCGTCAAGACTCGTGAAGAAAGCACGCTCATCCAGGACCTCGAGGAGACCTTTGCCAACCTGCGCAAGGTCAACATCAAGCTGAACCCCGCCAAGTGCGTCTTTGGGGTCCCTTCAGGCAAGCTCCTCGGGTTCCTGGTATCCCACCGAGGCATCGAGGCCAACCCCGACAAGATCAAAGCCATAGAGCAAATGCAGCCTCCTCATCGCCTCAAGGACATGCAACGCCTAGCGGGATGTATGGCCAGCCTTGGCCGTTTCATCTCCAAGTTTGGTGAGAGGGCGCTGCCATTTTTCAAGATCATGAAGAGGTCTGGTCCTTTCAAGTGGACCCCTGAAGCAGAAAAGGCCTTTGAGGACCTGAAGAAATACCTGGCGAGCCCACCCATCATGGTTGCCCCACGCCCTCGCGAGCCTCTGAAGCTGTATCTTGCAGCCACTCCTCAGACGGCAAGCGCGGTCTTGGTGGCTAAAAGGGAAGAGCCATTCCTCGCCAAGCAGACCTCTACATCGCCAAGCCCAGAACCACCCGACAAGGAGGCACCCTCGTCAAGCCTCCAGCCTCATGCCGAGCCTCTACAAGCGGGGCCTCAAGAAACCCTCGCCGAGGACTCCACCAAGCCTGGAGAGGAGCCAGCCGCTGCCGCGCCAACGACTACCCTCGTCGAGCATCCCGTCTACTTCGTCAGCACAGTGCTGCGAGATGCTCGCGAGTGCTACCCCATGCAGCAAAAGCTCCTCTTCTCGCTCCTCAGCGCCTCCAGAAAGCTACGCCACTACTTCCAGGGTCACCCCATCAAGGTGGTCACCTCATATCCCCTGGAGCAAGTCCTGCGCAACCCAAACGCAACAGATCGCGTCGCAGGCTGGGGCATCGAGCTACAACCTTTCGAGCTGGAGTTTGACACCACCAGGGTCATCAAGGGCAGGGCGCTGGCCGATTTCATGGCCGAGTGGACGAACACACGCGAAGAAGAGCCTCAAGAGGAGGAAGCCACAGCCTCAGGTGGGACGGAACCAGGCTCCTAGACCATGCACTTCGACGCCAGTGTAATGAACCTCTGTTTCAGGTCATTTTGAACCTTTACGCTTCGCACCAGCATATGTTATCACCTTGGTACGCTTTTATGTTATTGATGTTTCAACCTTGCTCGTATGATCCCTCCTGTGTATCTCACGAGCGGGGGCTAGCATGGTTCCATGCCACGGGAGCATCCCGGCAGCACCTCAAACCTAAGGGATCCGAGCTCTGAACTCACGGGTCAGCTTTCATGCATGTCAACTCCTAACGAGCTCTTAACTCATGAGCCGGCTCCCGTGCACGTCAACTCACCAAGGACCTTGGTGCTTGTTCTCCTCGCGAGACACACATGAAGGAACCTACGAGCGCGCATAAGTTATCTAGCTATGTATTGCTTGTGGGTACGCCTATCTGTCAAAACGCAGAAAGCAGGCCCAAAACACCTTGTCAGGGAACCGACACCCTCTCCAAGATGAAAACACCTCGTCAGGGAACCGACACCCTCTCCAAGACGAAAACACCACGCCAGGGAACCAACACCTCTCCAAGGCAAAACGCCTCGCGAAGCTAAGTCCAAACACTTGGTTAATTTTCCCATCGCTGGTTTTCATCCCTCGAGCCTCTTTTCTCTCTCCTGCGCCTCATGGGCTGCTTGCGCGTTGAAGGGGAGCCCCAAGCATCGCGACTTGGGGGCTCTTACCTCTTGAGGCCTCACGCACCCCCCGGCCTTGTGGAGCCCTGACTCTCGCATACCGAAGCGGCGGTGGTGTAGCGCTAAGAGGGGGTCCTAAGACGCAGAGCGAAAAAGACATGAAAGGGAAGACAAAAGCCTCACGAGGGATGTTCACCAAGTAAACAAAGATTGAAACAAGTCTTTACAGGGCTATTACAAATAAACGCTAAGATAATTCGTGCCTCTGCACGTCCAGATACAGGAGTTCAGGCCGTCGCGCCCCCCGAGGTGCCCGCTTTGTCCACGGCAGCCTCCGTCTCCTCCTCCAGAGCATCCTCCTCGCCGTCGCCTTCGTCCTCATCGACCACGACTTGGTCGTATTTCTTAGCGTACGCATCGGCGGCCTCCCGCGCTTTCTTGCTGATGTCGACCGGCGCCGTCACGGCCCCGAGGTCAAGCGAGGGCTGGAGCCTCACGAGGTTGTTGAAGATGCGGCTGGTGGCGAGGACGAGGAGATCGCGGCTCTCCTCCACGACGCGCTCGTCAAAGCTCTTCGCCACCTCCTCAAGCTTCTCAAGGAATTGCTCGAAGAAGAACGAGTACGCGGCCTCGTCGTCGATCCCTGCGGAGAAGGGGGGAACTTCGATCCTCAGATCACCCCCGACCGCGCGCGCGCGGTTCACCAAGCTTTGAAGAATGCCCTGGTGCTGGCGCGTCATGGACCGGCCAATCTGGCGCTGGTCCCGTGCCTGCTCTGCGAGATCCGCGGCCGACCCCACCTGTCGTCGGAGCTCGTCCAGGTCTCTCTCTAGGGCGATGGCGTTCTCCTCTGCGCGAGCCTGGGCCTCCCTGGTGTGGTCGAGGCAGGAGGTCATCCGCTTCTCCTCCAGCTCGAGCTCCTTGATGCGGTCTTGGAGCTCTTTGCATTTTGCTTTGAAGCGGTCCTCCTGCTTCGTGGCCTTCTTGTCATAATCCTTGGAGAGGCTTTCGCGGATGAGCTGGACCCTGGTGTCGGCCTCATCCTGGATCTGTTTCCGCTTCACCTCGAAGTCGGTGTTGGCCTTCTCGTGGCGCTCCGCGTAGGTGGCCTCATTCTGGGCCACCAAGCCCTCACGCTCCTGCAGCTGCCCCTCGCGGGTGGCCTGGGCCTCCTCGAGCAGCTGGGCCTGCTCCTCGCGCTGGCCCAGCTCCTTCTCGCGGAGGGAGAGCTCTCCCTCGCGTCGCGCCAGCTCCGCCTCGCGCGGCGCCAGCTGCCCCTCGCGAGCATCCAGCAACTCGCGGAGCTCCTTCAAGCTGGCCCGTGCGACCTCGGAGTCATCGGCGAATTTCTGCTCCGCGGCCGCTAGCTCCTCATGCTTGGAGGCAGTCTCCACTTCGAGCGCTTCCCTGTCAGCGTCCAGCTCTTCCATGACCTCCTCCGCCTCCCGCTTGACGCTGTCGCGGGTCTCTTTGGGGAAGCGGAGGGCCTCTTGGCGCTCCGCCTGGGCCGCCGCGTCCTGCCGGCGGCACATCTCCACCCTCTCGTGGAGAAGGGCCCAGGCCTCGCTGAGCCTTGTCCTCTCCTCCGCTACGGCGAGTTCTTCTTCGGCGAGCTGCTCCTCCAGCTCGTCGAGCGTCCGCCGCGCCTGGTTGAGGACGACTCGGCGACGAACTGCTTGGCGCCGCGGTTCCTACAGCGCCAAGATCCCCGCACCACTGCTGGGTGCGGAGGCCTCGACCCTTGTCGAGGCGCCCGAGGCCTCTTGCCTTGGGCTCACGACCGCCTTTGGTGCGGCCCGGGGGCTCGTGGGGGCGCCTCCCTCGGCACCCGCTTCAGTTGCCCTCTGGGGGCTGGGCGTCCCCTCGCGCTCAGCTCCGGCGCCTGTGGGCTCCGAAGGTGCCTCCGCCTCCTGCTCCTCAGGGGCGCTTCCTGCCCCTTCCGTGACGGCCGCGTCCGCCACGGTCTCGGGCGCATCGGCCCCTCGTGAGGGAGCCTCCTCCTCCTCTGGAGGCGGCTCCATGACGATTTCCTCGTCCACCCTCTCCTCCTCCGTCCCGGGCTGGACGGGAGGAATGGCCGTCCTAGTTGGCGACGGCGGCGCCACCTCCTCTCTCACCTCCTCCGCGCGGTGCTCTACCACAGGAGGAGTTGCCGCACGAGCCGACGACGGCGCCACCTCTTCCGTCACCTCCTCCGCGCGGTGCTCCACCGCGGGAGGAGTTGCCGCACGGACTGGTGACGGCGCCACCTCTTCAACCACCACCTCCGCGCGGTGCTCGACCGCGGGAGGAACGGCCGCCTCCCACGGCTCGTCAGCCGCAGGCGTCTCCGTGACGCCGCTGGCGGTCTCTCCAAGCTTGCGGAGCCGCCGCCTCTTTGGCTCCGCAGGTTGCCTGAAAGGAAGACAAATAGAAGATCCTTCAAGAAGGTTTTCCAGAAGCAAAATGATAAAAGGAAAGAGGAGTCGAGGCTTACTCGTCAGCCATAACCCACACCCTCTTCTTCGCCTTGGGCGGTAGGGTGTTGCTTGCTCTGGCCTCCTCCTGAGGCGCCCTTGCCTCCTCGCGAGGAGCGCTCCTCGCGGTCGCGGCTCTCCTATCGTGGATGGCCTTGGAGCGGGGCTCGCAGCGTCCTCCCCCGCTGCCGCTCGTCTCCTCCTCTTCCTCGACGCGTCGGGAGCGAGCGACGCGGAAGGCATCCTCCTCATCGCTGGAGGAGAGCACCTAGAGGTCCACCTCGGCGGGAGCGCTCCTTGAGGAGCCAACGGAGCCCCTCGAGGGGTTGGCGCCTCTCGATGCCTCGTCCTCGCCAACGGGGTCGGTGCCTCTCGAGGCCTCTTCCTCGCCGAGGGGGTCCTCGCCTCTCGAGGCCTCTTCCTCGCCTCTCGAGGCCTCTTCCTCGCCTGACTCTTCGACCTCCTCCGGCTCCGGAGATTCGTCCATGTACTCCGGCTCCGCCGCCCACGGGTTGGGAAGAGGCCCGCGGTGCCCTGCGGGCACAGTTCCCCACTCATCGAATACGGGCATGCACCGGCGCTGCGCTTCAATGCTCTCCTCGGCAAAGTTGATGAGTGGCCGGGCCTCGTCGTAGGTAGGAGACGGGATCTCCGCCGTTGCGAAGAGGACCCCCATAATCTGGCGTAGCACCTCAGCCGCGAAGCCGTCCGAACTCAGCCGCATCGCATCCTCCTTGCCTGCGTACCGCCACACCGGCTCGGAGTGCCACTGGAGGGGGGCGATCCGACGCCTCGTGAAGTCTTTTGCCACCAACTGGCCGGTGACCCCGGCCACGCGGATGCGCCGGATGCACTCGTACACCACGTCAAGCCTCTGGCCCCTGAAGTCTGCGCTCGCCCAGCGCGCCCACTTCCTCGGGGGGGCCTCGGGCACCTCCAAGAGTGGGTTTACCCTCTTGGTGTCAACGAAGAGCCACTTCTCGAGGAACTTCTCCACCTTCTTCGTCACCTTGGTGATGGCGTTCTCACCGCACCAAGCGATGGGAATGTAGTTCTCACTCCTGGCGGTGGTGATGCGAAAGGAGACGCAGCCGAGCCGCTCGTCGGGGGCGGTGCTCTGGAGAGAATAGAAGCTACGGAAGAGCGCCACCGAAGGACGGATGCCGATGTAGGCCTCGCAGAGGTGGGCGAAGATGGCAAGGACAAGGATGGAGTTGGGATGAAGATGAAGCAGCTGGATCTGATACACCTCCAGAATCGCCAAGAGGAACTCAGAAAAGGGAGGAACAAGACCGGCGTAAAGAGTATGGATGAAGATGGGGTAGAAACCCTCGGTGAGCCTGCTGCCGGACGACCTCATCTCGGTGGCGCCGTGCTCATTGGTGCCCGCCGCCGCCACATGGCGCACCTTTGCTATCGCCACCGTGTTGACGCGGGTCGACGGTAGCGCCTCCTTGAGGGCAGCACCACGCGCCGCCGCCGCCGATGTGCCGGCCCCCATCACGGCCTTGCCCTTCGGGTCGATGTTTGCCTTCTTAGGAGCCATCGGTCGCCGGAGAAGGAGATGAAGGCCCTGGAGTTGGAGTGCTCTGGGAAGAAGATGTTTTGGAGGCGTTGGGAGAAGAGTGCGGAGGAGTTATGGGAGAAGTGAAGGGCGCAGTCTGCGCGCCCAGGCTTTATTGACCGGCTCCCGAGTCGTGGCGGGCCCCGCCACGTCGCCCGTTGGAGCCGAGGAGATCGTGGCCGCGGGCGCAACTGCTGTGCCCCATGTGTCATGGCCCCGGCAGGCACCGTTGGTCCCTCGACGCTTCGCCTTCATCCATGGGCCTCGGCGTGCCCATCGCGGGCCCGGGGGCTACTGTCGGCACAGTGGAAACCAGAGTACCATGGGCCGGCCTGCCAGGGCCCACAAGATTCTTCAGAAGATTTCGCTAAGGACCAGGCTCTCCAAGCCTGGCGAGCCTCGCGAGGGTTTTTCCTCGCGAGGGACCTTTTTCTCCTCGCCGAGGGTTTTCTCCCTTGGCGAGGGACCTTTCCTCGAGAGGGCGTCTCAGACGCCTCCAACAATTCTGCTAAGGACCAAGCCGGAAGGCTCGGCGAGGCCTTCTGCCTCGCGAGGCTTCCTTCCTCTGGAAGCCAGCTCTGCCTCCGCGGCAGAGCGCACATGGGCTCTGCGCCCATGTGCAGAGTGACGCGCGCGCCTGCGCACGGTGACGACGACGTCGCAGTTGCCGTTTCTATGTATAAAGCGGTCAACAAAGCAGCACCAAGCAAAGCGGACAACGAGTATTGCCACTTTGGTGATAAGGGAACCGTCTGCAGCTACGCTCCAAGGGCGGCGTCACCGTGGGACCCGTTCCATCTCCGCAGCGCCAGCCCACCGTCCTGGGCGGCCGGTGGCCCCTTTTCAGCTTTGGTGACGCCGCTCCCCTGCCGTGGACCGCGTCTATGGATCTTACCTTTATGGTGGACTCTACCTTTTTGGTGCACCGCGCCTCCTCCTTCGTCGCTATGTGGTAGCCCTTCCCGCCAAGGTGTTTTGGGGAAGAGGCCCGAGACGCCTATAAAAGGAGGAGGAGCCCGTTCGGGCAAAGGGTTCGAAGGTTGAAGAGTTCAGACTCTGATAGGTTCACAAGCCCAAACCCTAGATCTGAGGTTAGCAGTAGCCATTGTTAGCCACTCAGAGCTCGCCAAGCTCGCCCTGTACTGAAAACCTCTCCAAGCAAGTGCAATACAACTCGAGGCAGGACGTAGGGGTTTTACCTCACCTAGAGGGCCCTGAACCTGGATAATACAGCGCGTTCCTCTCTGCAGTGCTTCCCCGTAGCGATCCAGGCGAGCACCGTCGTCGAGGCACGTTGAGGGTTGTTTGATTCCGTGTTCAGCCCTTTACTCGATCCTTCGTGAGACACACCCAGTTCCTGGGTCAGTTTTCCGACAAGTATTCCGTATCTAATCTATTTTATTTTGCTAATTGTGGTGTTTAAATTAGATGTTAACATATGCATGATTAGAAAATTAGCCAAGAGAATTTTAATTGTTTGGCCATGATCGATGGATTAGTTAGAAGCTAGCTAGTTGTACTAAATGCATGTGATATATGTTTGGCCAAGCAAATACTGTGATAGCACAAAATTAGTTAGCTTTGTAGGTGCATGTGTACAAGATCCATCGATTTGTTAATCAGGAGATATGCATGCATAGTACAAGTTGTGCATGCAATCATGAGAGAGAAACGTGGCTGTGTAGTAAGGCGATGGTAGTCGGCAGATATTTTTGCATACGTGGCCAGGTTACATGCCGTGCTGGCAGCTCAAGAGAGGCTAGCTGCTCAAAGTTCTCTGCCATGACCAATGCAAGTGTGCCACGTAGCTAGTCTGTTGCTTACCAGCTAAGGATAAGGTTTTTTAGATAAGAGGCATCAGATGCCCTGCCTTAACTTAATGAGGCAACAAGGTAGCAGATTACAACCAGTTAACCAACCAAACATACCGCTGAGACATACAGCTTAGCCCTAGGAAAGGAAGCGACATAAACACGAACACCAAAACAACGGGGCCGGCACCCCACATCACACCGGGGAAGCAACTACAGCAGCACAAGGTAAAAACAACTTGAACTCCAACCCGTCCAGGCGCGAGGGTGCTGTAGATCATCCTAAGTCCGTCGGCGAGGGAGCACAACCTTTCCCTGTCTTGGGGCTTTGCCAGCAGAGACCATGCCTGTAGGAACATAAGCATTTTTTAAATAACGTCAGCCGGATGCTTAGGAACTTTAGATTCTATCGAGAGCTTGTTGCGAGTAGTCCACAGGGCCCAACACAACGCAGCGAACAGTACCCAACTAGTCCTACGGTGTTGCCCCAACAGAGAAGACAGAATAGAGAAGAACTGCGGGAAGTTGGCTGGGCACCAGCCGCAACCCAGCAGCTGGCACAGCACACTCCACCCTAGTTTGGCTAAAACACAGGAAAAGAAGATATGCGTTGCATCCTCAACCTGACCGCAAAGAGAACATAACTCATCCCGCAGGGCGAGACGCTTTGCCAGCTGAGAGCACGTGGGCAGGCGGTCCAGGGCAAGTTGCCAGGTAAAGATTTTAATTTTGAGTGGCAACCTTGCCGACCAGACATCCCTACAGTGTGCCACCGAGGCACCCTGCGCCAGCTTACGATACATCGAGGAGACCGAGAACTGGCCCGATGGTTCAAGGTCCCAACTCACTAAGTCGGAGCCCACCTGAAGCTCCATCTCTGCCAGCTCAGCAACCAACAGCTCCCACTGACCACCCTGCGTTTGATCGAAGGACCGTCGAAAATTCACACCATCTCCCTCAAAGGCATCTCTAACCAACACGGTCAGCGGCAATGGAATATAACCTGGGAAAGCGGTACCGAAGAGGGCCCTCCCCAGTCCACCAATCAGACCAGAAGCACGTCCGAGCGCCATCTCTGACAACATGGCGCGCACCAAGCTTAAAAAGGTCCTTGATCTTATGCAAACTTCGCCAGAACTACGAGCCCCCACGGCACGGAGAGGCAAAGATGTTTGTAGCTTCCGGGTACTTAGCTTTGAGTATAGAACACCAAATTGAGTCATCGTCTTGGTACAGCTTCCAAATCCACTTCAACAGCAAAGCTTTGTTCATGAGTTTTGTGTTGGTGAGCCCAAGACCCCCACAGTCCTTAGGGCGACACACCGCCAGCCAGTTCACCATATGAAATTTGTGCTTTGGGCCAGATCCTTCCCAGTAGAACCTGGCCCGGATGGAATCAAACTTTTCATGAACACTATCCTGGAGGAGGAACGGGCCTATAGCAAAGGTGGGAAGGGCCTCCAGGCAAGCGTTTGATAGTATTAATCGTCCACCCGAGGACAATAAGCGTCCCATCCAAACTTCCACCTTGGCCGCAAGTTTGGCTACCAGAAAATTCCATTGCTCCACAGTGAGCTTGCGGTCCGAGATAGGCAGCCCGAGGTAAGTGAAGGGGAAGGACCCCAACTTGCAGTTGAACATGTTCGCAACCCTGCGTTGTTCCTCAAGAGGTTGGCCCAGCACAAAGGCTTCACTCTTGTGGAGGTTGATCTTCAATCCCGACATATCCTCGAAGCACAGAAGGAGGAACTTGAGGTTGACAATTGCGTTATCATTATTCTGGATAAGGATGAGGGTATCATCGGCATACTGGAGATGAGAGATCCCTCCTGGGAAGAGATGTGGCACCACCCCTTGGATGTGGCCCGCGGCATTTGCCGCGTCCAGCATAGCCGACAGCACTTCTACCACAAAGTTGAAGAGCAAAGGCGAAAGAGGGTCCCCCTGACGCACTCCCCGCTTATTTCTGAAGTAGGGACCAATTTCCCCGTTGATGGAAATCGCAGTCTGGCCACCCGACACCAGCTGCTCGATTTTATGAATATAACCCGCATCGAAACCTTTCCGGCGAAGCACTTCAATCAGAAAGGACCAGTTTACACGGTCATATGCTTTCTCGAAGTCAAGTTTCAAGAGGATGCCCCCAAGATTCCTCACACTCAACTCATGCACGATTTCTAGCAAAGCCAGGGCGCCGTCAAGGATATGGCGTCCTTTCAAAAACGTTGTTTGGGTCTGGTTGATGATCCTGTTAGCAATCGGATCTAATCTGGAAGCGAAAGCTTTGGAAATAATTTTGAAGATGACATTTATCAGCGCAATTGGCCTAAATTGAGTGATCTGGTCCGCCCCGGGGACTTTAGGGATCAGCGAAAGCACCCCAAAATTCAGTCTAGAAATATCGATTCTACCCAGAATAAAGTCGTTGAGGATGTGCAGCACCCCCATCTTGCACGCCGGCCAGAACGACTTAAAGAAGGACACCGGAAACCCATCCGGCCTCGGAGCCGTGTTAGATTTCATATCCATATAACAATTGCTTCCAGCTCTACTTCAGAGAAGGTAAGTGATAGGGCTTCATTCTCAGCGGTCGAAACACATCTGTGTGCCTCCCACGGCTGGGGTACCAGTTCCAGGTGACTGGGGGCCTCTGAACCCAGCAGCTCCCTATAGAACTCATAGATATGTTGTTGGATTAAGATGGGGTCAGAGATCGGACCCCCCTGGGTCTGGAGAGACGAAATATAGCACTTTCTTCTCCTCCCATTGGCGACGGCATGGAAGTACGCCGTGTTGGTGTCCCCCTGGAGCGTCCAGCGAACCCTACCTCGTTGCCGCCAATACTCTTCCTCAATCCTATAAATCTGAAGGAGCTGATCTTCAAGATGATAGCGGAAGGCCCATTCCTCCTCGTCCAACCCCAAGGAGTCCGCTTTACTGTCTAGGTCAGAAATCTGATTAACCAGTGTCGTCTTTCTAACTCTCACTTCCTTGCCCATATTATAACTCCAGCCCCGCAGGGACTGTCGAAGTCCAGTGCTCATGTGCCTCCACCAATCCACAATGTCACGGCCCCCCGCCGTGCCCATCAGGTGAAGCCACCTATTCTGCACCCACTCGGCAAAACCGTCCACCTCGAACCACCCTAGTTCAAAGAAGAACCGGTTACTCCTCGCCGGGCTCCCGTATCCAGCGTTAAAAATCAGCGGGGTATGATCCGAGCCCAAGCTCGTTTCCGCCACTAAAGTTGCCAAGGGGAACAGCGCCTCAAGCTCCGGCGCAAGAAACACCCTGTCCAGCACACATCGTACTGGGTTTCTCTGTTTATTTGACCAAGTATACCTCGCCCCCGTGCGCGGTACCTCGATAAGAGCCCAGTCCGCAATGTGATTGTTAAACATCTCCAACCGAGACCAGTTGATTCTATTGTTGTTCTTGTCCTGCCTGTTTCTAATCAGGTTGAAGTCACCCCCCCCCCTAATCAAAATGGGGAATCTGCAACTTGTCACCTTTGTTGATAGCTCCGCCAGAAAAACCGGCGAAGCAGCATGATTAGCCGGGCCATAAACCCCGATGATCATTAAGGGCTTGTTGACTGGACGATATAGAAAGTTGGCACTGAGGAAGTAACGACCCTTGTCGATGCTCTCCACTTCAAAGGCACTGTCCCGCAGGCCCAGCAACATGCCACCAGAGTGGCCCGCTGCCGGAAGCCAACACCAAAACTACTTATCACCAGCTTCAATCCCTTGTAGTTCAAAGTCTGTGAAATCTTGTTTAATAGTTTCCTGAAGGCAGATGACATCAATGCGGTGCTTGCGAAGGAGCTCTCTAAGTAGGGTTCAGCGCCCCTTACAGCCGAACACCCTGATGTTGTAAAAGAGGATCCGCATTAAAGGACCATTCCATTAGCCCGTGCTTGGTGGGTTACTGGGCGTCGCCCCGGCGGCGCCGCAGATTTAGCTCTTCTACGTCGGACAGGCATAGGGAAGATCTCGCTTCCCTGCGCACCAGTGACCCCCGTCACTGCCGGTTCGGTCATCAACACTCCTTCCCCTTGAGGGGTAGATGACACCGCTTCAGACGAGATTTGTTGTGCCCCCACAACAGGCATCCTTCTCCTTCTGCTTGGCCTCCGCCGCTTCTTGTTCAAGTTTATTGCGCACAGCTGTAACAGCCCCAGTTTGGCACCCTAAAATATGGGCCAAATTTTCACTTTTTTCTTTGCATTGCATCATGGCATACATATTTAAATTTGATTAAGTTGAATAAAGCAACAATTGGAAATTTAAAACAAAGGGAGCAAAAATCTTCCCAAAATTTCAAACCAAGTACATTACTCAAATTGGTAAAACCAATTGTTCTTGAGTCTCCAATTTGTCCAGGAAGCTCAAGGATATATTTTATAAATAATTGTCAAAGGCTAAATACTTAACAAGCAAATGAATAAATTTGGACCTAAACAATTTATTTTGGAACAACAAATTTTGTGGAGCTTCCTCATGACATGGGGAGCCCATATGAAATTTTGCAGAATTTATAAAATTGTTTAAGTGTCTTAATTAAATCCCTAAAAGTGTTTCTAGTTTTAATTGGAAAAGAAAAAGGGGCAAAAGTTCAAATCCCTGACAGTGGGTCCCCCCTGTCATCCCCTCCTCTCTTCTCCTTCTCACTGTGCCGCAATGGCACTGGCGCCATGCCGCGCTGCCGGCCGCCGCGCCACCTGCTCCCCTGCTGGACAAGAGGACCCCCGCGACGCCCTACCTCTCTCTCCCCCCTGCTCCACTCGCTGGCCTCACCTGCTCCCCTTTCCCCACCCGCGAAACCCTAGTTCGCGCCCGACCTGACCGTGTCTTAGCCGAGGCCACCGTCGTGCAACTCTGCCGTTGAGGACCTCCTCGTCCCCACCGAAGACCACCACGAGCTTCGTCGCCTCGCCCTCTGCCTCTCCACCGAAGGAATCGGTCCGGGAAGCCCTAAATCTCTGACGCCGCCTGATTCTTCCCCGCCGCCGTCGAGCATGCTCGCCCTCGATTTCGGCCATCACGGACCCCCTCCGACCACGCCGAGCTTCCCCAACCGTCCAGGGTGAGTTGGTGCATCTCCGGGACAACTCCTTCTCCCTCCTCCCCCTCTACGTCCTCGCCTCCGTGCGGGATGCCGCCGTCCGTGCCATTCGAGCACGCGCGCGTCGCCACGCTCCGCCTTTCCGTTTCCGCGCACGTACACTGCTATGCCCTCACAACCACACGGGTTTTGCACTTCCGCACACCACGGGGCGCCGCTCGAACGGGGTTGCCGCCGGCCACCGCGCCTCGTCGTCGTCCCGCACGCCACCATGCCCCGGCCTGAGCACCGGCCTGGGCCGGCCAGACGGCCGGTCGCCTAAGATAGGTGCCCGGCCTGGGCACCGGTCTGGGCCGGCCGGGAGGCCGGCACCCTCAGCCCCCTCAGCCACAGGCCCGGCCTGGAAACCGGCCTGTGCCGACGTGGAGGCCGGCCCAAACAGTAAAAACAGTTTTGTTTAAAATAAAATAATTCATAACTATTTGAATATTGCTTCAAATTTGACAAATCAAATATCAAATTGTTCAGAAAAACAATACCTATCACTTGGTAACATTGCCATGCCTTTTTGAGTAAATACTTTTGCCTTTATCTAAGAATTCCTAAAATGGTTTAAATAATACCAAAATTGGGAAAATCATAACTTGTTAAATAATTAACCAAAAATTATGAATAAAATATCAATGTGATCAGCACTTCAAATGCTATCAAACCACGCTAATATCACATCATGATCACAAATATTTATTTGATGTTATTCTTTAATGGATTAAATGAATTAAATTCGAATAATTATTTAATTCACTATTTATTCATCGAAACTCGGAAAATTACAAATAAGGTACCAAAATGATCGGAAGAACAAAACCTACTTAATCATGTCATGTTCATGCATATTTAAGCCACTTATTTTGTAATGTAATAAATTATACATAATGTGGCCACTAAGATAAATATGGGGTTGTTTCCAAATAATTGCACTAATTATTTGGAACTCCATTTAATTTGTTAGATAAATTACATGATGATATCTTTGCATAAACTTGTCATGACATCATGTGTTTGAGCATTGCACCTTGTCTTCGTGTGATTTATTTTGTTTTTCCATTCTTGCTTGGGTATCGATAGATTCCAGAGTCGAGGGTTCCCTTTCGAAATATGGTTCGATGAGAACCGAAGGAAAAGTTACTATCTTATCCCCTTTCGAAAAACATTCTGAGTAGACGATGCCTTTGAGTCACTTATGTCTTTATAAAGGAAAATTAGCTTTATGCAAAAACAAATACATATACAGCTTTAGAGCCTCCGTCAGCATTGGTCCTATATCGCCCTACTAAACTTGCGAGTACGTCGTACTCAGTCTCTCTTTCCTACCTTTATAATTTGTTTCAGAGGAGGACGACACCGAGCACACAGGTGGTTTCTTCCTGGACATCGACGAGTAGTTCGGGGTTCCCAGGTGGCAGCTTGGGACCGTGGAACAAGCTGGCTGGGTTATGTTTATTGTAGGCCTCTTAGGCCATATTTGGATCTTGTTGTACTAGACAACTACTTCGCTTCCGCTTGATGTACTGTTGGGTCTGTGACCCCTTTTGTGTGTAAATTTGTATCTTTCTCATATATGAGTTGCTATATGATTTTGTGTCGTAGAGTCTGTGATGTGCCAGTTGTTCCACAAGTCTTGATCTCTGTTTTATACATTGATAGCTATGCCAGTGTTTATGGCATGATCGATGCATTGCGTGGGAGCGGTAATTCCATGCCCTTCGATTGTGTAGCATAGCCTGTGGGTTACATAGTCTCTCTGTATAATTCCGGGGTCGGGGCGCTACAAGTTGGTATCAGAGCAGGACTGCCTGTAGGAAACCCCTTTCTATTGGTCGATGTCGAGTCTTATTGGAAAATTATTTATAACCTAAAAATGAGTTGTGAAAACCTTCTTAGGATTCTTTTTACTCCTTATCCAATTCACTCTGCTCTCGGTGCCATCTTACCTCTATTTGATTTAATGGTTCTTCTGATCGTCGACAAATTCTAAATCTCTAGGTTCACGGGGTTGGCTTCTACCTTTAGTTTACTGGTTATCTCTGCTCGTCTGCCAATTATAAAGCCCGAAAAGAGGAAGTATTGCGGATCGTCAAGAAATTCCTTTGCTTTAGTCCAAGATCTTGAACCGAAGGTCCCGGATTGTGCTAGGGCTCTGGTGTAATGATTCATGAGGGTTGTCACCCTTGTGAGCATTATGCTATTGTGAGTCCCGGTGCATGAAACTGATCTTTAACCCAAGATCTTTCCCGTTGAATCCTGATGTTAGTTGTCAAACCCTACATCAGGTTGGCGAAATTTGAAGTTAGTCTTCAAACTCGAGGTTGCAGCCGTGATTGTTTTGCTCAATAATGCTCCTCTCTATCACTAGCTTTAGCTAAAACCCCCTGCTATGGAACTAACTGAATCACGACGGGATTGCTCCTAGCGAGTTCTTCACCAATGTCTGTGATTACTCTAGTAACACCCGTTCCTGAAACCCTTTCGGCACTAGTTGTCGGAAGTGTGCTAACAAGGGCTTCTGCAATATCTTGAGATTGTTGTTAGCCCGTTCCTTACTCTAGATCTTTCGTCCGACCTCTATCTGTCTGTTGACAGTCAAGTTCTATCGTGCATTGGGGTGTTCTGATGCATATTATTCTTGTGGTTCGTCAAGGTATTCCACCTCGGGATGTCAGGATAAACAAACTCCGGTACCTTGTCCATTTCTCGGACCAAGTCAAAGATTTGTGATTTGCGGAATAAGAGCTTAACTAGCTTTTGATCCGTTCCACCTTGGAGTGTCACACTCTTTTATATCAAGAGGCGTGCTTAGTCTCATGACGTACTTGATGAAGTGATGCTCATACCCTTCATTATCCATCTACCTCCGAGCTACTCGGGCTCGAGAAGTTTGAGGATGAATATCGTTGTGGTAATCGGATATTCTTAGCAATTGCTATTGCTTTGGAAATCCAATGACTTTGATGGCACTCTTAGCATGATTGGAAATCCGTCCGACAAGCCAAATTGACGGAGCTGCTAAGTCCATTCGTTCAGGTGCACACCTTCGGTCAACGAGTTAGATTTTTGTCGAAACTCTCAAGACCACATCTTTTGCCTTGGAAAGCAAGATTTCCTCTTGCAACCAGTGACATGCGGTGGTTCGTGATATCCTGGATGTCTTTCTGGAAGTACTGCCGTGTTGTCCCCTGACCGTGTTGTCGAGTATTATGGGAAAACTCCTCAGAATCATCGTCGTGTTATCACGTAGTGTGTGTTCTGTATGATTGGAAGTGCTCTTCTCTGGTCCATGTGAAATGGTTGACATATGTCGCCAGGGGTCCGAGTGGAGTTCACTTTGCCTCCTCGGGTATAATCACAAGTTGGTCATGCATATGTGCTTTGTTGTTGAGCTGGTGGGTTGTTACCTCCAGTTCTCCGAATAAGCCATGTATGCGACCCAAACCACTAGCCGATTCGTTCTCGAATAAGAAGGAGATATCCGATCTCATCATCTTACCGGTGTTTCCCAATCAGGAGTCAGTTGTGCTTCAGTGCTTGGAGTTCAGGCTGGTTCAATTTCCTTTTCTTACTCGTGACCCAATGGAACTCCAAATCTACCTCGTGTTCTGGAGCTTGACCGTAGTCCATGTCTTGAGAATCTAGTTACCCTATCCATCGGTTAACCTCAGCAAACTCCTTCCTCGGACAGGTCAAGTCTGAATTGTCTGTACACCTAACCAACTCGGAACCTCAAGCAGAAATGATGCTTGGTGTTTATCACGAGTATGACCTAGTCCTACTTGAAACCCCGATAAGTCCGATGATGTGGTTCACGCACCTCACCGGAAGGCCTGCTGACAAAATCTCTTAACACTTTAATATCAACCACTCTCCCTGAGGGCATGTGTAACTTACCCTAGGAGTTTCCCCTTATAGCCCTTCTCTATCGTTAAGTACGACCTTCACTTGATGATCGATTGGAGGTTATTCCGAAGCCGGAGTGTGGTATCTAGAACCTCAAGGAGAACATTACAACGGAGTTACTAACTGTCCCTCGATCAATCCTCCTACTCCATCTTTCTCGTGGCAATAGCTCGATATCAGGTTTTACCTCTTCATCTAATGGTGGTTCAGTGCTATATCTTCCCTTCCTAGGTGAACCCGAAGTTTTACCCAATCACACGGACATGGTGTAAATTCATCGGTCACATTAGGGCCTGAGCTTTCAATCTTGTGGAATCGTCTGGTATGTCAAAAAAATGTGGAGTCCAGAAGTTGTCCTATCCTCGGCTCGACCTTTGTTTGGTCAAGTTGTTCCTAGTTCCCTCAATGGCTTATGGTTTTGGGCAAGAGTCATTTTGTCTATCACTTAAGCTACCTTCCGTCCTTTCCGCCCCATCGGCTTGTCATGTTGGTTAGCCCAATCTCTGCAACGAGGAAGATACGTGTTGTCATGTTTCCCTCATCCCTCTTCCTACTCTAGAATCTCGGGACGAGATTCCTATAAGGGGGGTAGAATTGTAACAGCCCCAGTTTGGCATCCTAAAATATGGGCCAAATTTTCACTTTTTGCTTTGCATTGCATCATGGCATACATATTTAAATTTGATTAAGTTGAATAAAGCAACAATTGGAAATTTAAAACAAAGGGAGCAAAAACCTTCCCAAAATTTCAAACCAAGTACATTACTCAAATTGGCAAAACCAATTGTTCTTGAGTCTCCAATTTGTCCAGGAAGCTCAAGGATATGTTTTATAAATAATTGTCAAAGGCTAAATTCTTAACAAGCAAATGAATAAATTTGGACCTAAACAATTTATTTTGGAACAACAAATTTTGTGGAGCTTCCTCATGACATGGGGAGCCCATACGAAATTTTGCAGAATTTATAAAATTGTTTAAGTGCCTTAATTAAATCCCTAAAAGTGTTTCTAGTTTTAATTGGAAAAGAAAAAGGGGTAAAAGTTCAAATCCCTGACAGTGGGCCCCCCCTGTCATCCCCTCCTCTCTTCTCCTTCTCACTGTGCCGCAATGGCACTAGCGCCATGCCGCGCTGCCGGCCGCCGCGCCACCTGCTCCCCTGCTGGACAAGAGGACCCCCGCGACGCCCTACCTCTCTCTCCCCCCTGCTCCACTCGCTGGCCTCACCTGCTCCCCTTTCCCCACCCGCGAAACCCTAGTTCGCGCCCGACCTGACCGTGTCTTAGCCGAGGCCACCGTCGTGCAACGCCGCCGTTGAGGACCTCCCCGTCCCCACCGAAGACCACCACGAGCTCCGTCGCCTCGCCCTCTGCCTCTCCGCCGAAGGAATCGGTCCGGGAAGCCCTAAATCTTCGACGCCGCCCGATTCTTCCCCGCCGCCGTCGAGCACGCTCGCCCTCGATTCCGGCCACCACGGACCCCCTCCGACCACGCCGAGCTTCCCCAACCGTCCAGGGTGAGTTGGCGCATCTCCGGGACAACTCCTTCTCCCTCCTCCCCCTCTGCGTCCTCGCCTCCGTGCGGGATGCCTCCGTCCGTCTGCCGGCCGTGCCATTCGAGCATGCGCGCGTCGCCACGCTCCCCCTTTCGTTTCCGCGCACGTACACTGCTACGCCCTCACAACCGCACGGGTTTTGCACTTCCGCACACCACGGGGCGCCGCCCGAACGGGGTTGCCGCCGGCCACCGCGCCTCGTCGCCGTCCCGCACGCCACCGTGCCCCGGCCTGAGCACCGGCCTGGGCCGGCCAGACGGCCGGTCGCCTCAGATAGGTGCCCGGCCTGGGCACCGGTCTGGGCCGGCCAGGAGGCCGGCACCCTCAGGCGCAGGCCCGGCCTAGGCACCGGTCTGGGCCGGCCAGGAGGCCGGCCGCCTCAGCCACAGGCCCGGCCTGGAAACCGGCCTGGGCCGACGTGGAGGCCTGCCCAAACAGTAAAAACAGTTTTTGTTTAAAATAAAATAATTCATAACTATTTGAATATTGCTTCAAATTTGACAAATCAAATATCAAATTGTTCAGAAAAACAATACCTATCACTTGGTAACATTGCCATGCCTTTTTGAGTAAATACTTTTGCCTTTATCTAAGAATTCCAAAAATGGCTTAAATAATACCAAAATTGGGAAAATCATAACTTGATAAATAATTAACAAAAATTTATGAATAAAATATCAATGTGATCAGCACTTCAAATGCTATCAAACCACGCTAATATCACATCGTGATCACAAATATTTATTTGATGTTATTCTTTAATGGATTAAATGAATTAAATTCGAATAATTATTTAATTCACTATTTATTCATCAAAACTCGGAAAATTACAAATAAGGTACCAAAATGATCGGAAGAACAAAACCTACTTAATCATTTCATGTTCATACGTATTTAAGCCAGTTCTTTTGTAATGTAATAAATTATACATAATGTGGCCACTAAGATAAATATGGGGTTGTTTCCAAATAATTGCACTAATTATTTGGAACTCCATTTAATTTGTTAGATAAATTACATGATGATATCTTTGCATAAACTTGTCATGACATCATGTGTTTGAGCATTGCACCTTGTCTTCGTGTGATTTATTTTGTTTTTCTATTCTTGCTTGGGTATCGATAGATTCCGGAGTCGAGGGTTCCCTCGCCTATTCCGATGAGCCGTACTACACGCCCCGACAGTAAGGCAAGAGATAACCTAACCTTCTTGGCATCTAGCATCCTACTGTTTTATAAACTTATTTTTATCCACCATAATATTGCATTCGATTCCAATGTCAATTTTGATCAAGTACTAGAGTATCCTATGCATGCATGTTTTTCCCCGAACCATCACATGCTTCCCCTCCTATGAACCCTAGGTCTGATGTGTTGGACGGAGACAAAGATATAATTGTTGTTTATATATAGATGCTTAGTGATGCTTAGCCATGCTTAGTTAAATGTTATTTAGTTCGTTGATTAATTCCATGATATGGATGTTGATGGAATGTTCGGACATGGATGTTACGGTTGGTACCTAATTAATTTTGCTTAAAAGGCTTGGATGAGCTGCCATCGGGGATGGTGTTTTGTCTCATTCTTGCCCCTAAGTGCGAGTTCTTGTCTTCGGAACCAAGGTCTGAGCGTGCTGCCATTGGTGGGGACATATGGAATCCCCTTTAACTGAATAACTTGTGCGGGCATATCCAAGGGTTCTCTAGTGTGCTATTTCCATTTGCGTCTGGGTGTGTGAGTGGAAAAGAAAATGATGAGGATGATGGTGTTTAGGACGTGGCGATGGGGGCAGGGGCTGAAATAGGCTGGGTAAACTTGCCCTGTCGCCACACAGATGACTCTTGGATAGTCTCACGCGAGGTAAAGATTTAACCGCGCCCACTCGCCGGCCTTCCCCGGAAGAGGGCCAATCAGGTGAGCCGGACGGTACCGGTGGGTAAATTAGTACACCCCTGCAGCGTAAATCTTTTCGAAAAGCCGTGTCCGCGGTTATGGATGCCTTGGGAATGGATTTACGGGATCATAGAAAACTTCAACCTTAATTAAAAGTTGGCAGCTAAAGGTTGCAATTCAACGAGTGTTAAAAGGTTCATTTCCTCGAGGGTGATTCGAGGGAGTGCCTTGGTGGTGACGAGTCATGTTCTGGTTACTAATTGGTTCGATGAGAACCGAAGGAAAAGTTACTATCTTATCCCCTTTCGAAAAACATTCTGAGTAGACGATGACTTTGAGTCACTTATGTCTTTATAAAGGAAAATTAGCTTTATGCAAAAACAAATACATATACAGCTTTAGAGCCTCCGTCAGCATTGGGCCTATATCGCCCTACTAAACTTGCGAGTACGTCGTACTCAGTCTCTCTTTACTACCTTTATAATTTGTTTCAGAGGAGGACGACACCGAGCACACAGGTGGTTTCTTCCTGGACATCGACGAGTAGTTCGGGGTTCCCAGGTGGCAGCTTGGGACCGTGGAACAAGCTGGCTGGGTTATGTTTATTGTAGGTCTCTTAGGCCATATTTGGATCTTGTTGTACTAGACAACTACTTCGCTTCCGCTTGATGTACTTTTGGGTCTGTGACCCCTTTTGTGTGTAAATTTGTATCTTTCTCATATATGAGTTGCTATATGATTTTGTGTCGTACTGTCTGTGATGTGCCAGTTGTTTCACAAGTCTTGATCTCTGTTTTATACATTGATAGCTATGCCAGTGTTTATGGCACGATCGATGTGTTGCGTGGGAGCGGTAATTCCATGCCCTTCGATTGTGTAGCATAGCCTGTGGATTATATAGCCTCTTTGTATAATTTCGGGGTCAGGGCGCTACAACTGCCGCCAACGACGCTTAAAAATAGGAAAAGAGGGAGAAAACAGAGAAGACCAACCATCTTTAAAATAGTTAGTAATCACCGCCTCCATCTCCTTCTCTCCTCCACCACCACGCCACCATCATATTTTTTATATTTTTTATTCTGTTTCTTTTCTTCCTTTCCGACGCATACGAATGAAAGTATGCTGTGTTGCGATCTTCTTTTGCTAGCCATTCAGCATGCGAGCGTTGCTTCCAATAAACATTTCGTTGCTTCTCCAATTTGTCCAATTTATACCGCAACAGATGTTCTCGGTTGACATCCTCTTGTGAGATAGCACGTTTTCTGCAATCCTCCACTTCTTTTTTCAGACGAGCAATACGCTGCTCAAGATTACCCAGGGACGTGCTACTCCAGTGCTTCAGATTCCCCGCCCAACTTTTCAAAGCATCAGACACCGAAACAGTAGGATCAGTCATCTCCCGAGACCAAGCATTTTCTATCACCGTGCTACACATGTCCTCCCCCAGCCAGTTTGCTTCGAAACGAAAACCTGCACTCTGTTGTCTGCCCAATGTAGTTTAGGTTCCTCACCTTCAAGATGGATGATAATTGGCCGGTGATCCGAATGGCGAAGATCCCCATTGACCACCTTCTACGCTGGAAACGGTGACACCATTCCGGCATGGCAACTGCCCTATCCAATCTCTCTCAAATATAGTTTTTAGCATCTTGGCTATTATTTCTCCATATAAATGCATCGCGAGAGACCCAAATCATGCAAATTACAATCCTCGAGAGCTTGCTTGAACCGATCCATATAAATTTGGGGCCAAGCCGCCTCACTTGTTTCTCGCATTGGACCAAAATCTCGTTAAAATCGCCAGCACAACTTCACAGGAGGTTACTATGGTAATGTATAGTTCTTATTAAATTCCAAGTTGCTTCCCTCTCCTCCAGCTTTGGCTTCCTGTAAATGCCTAAATGCCCGTAAATCTCCACCTAAAACCATCAGCCTCAGTAATCTCTGCATCAATATGATACTTTGAGACTAGCCCTACCTTCAGATTAATCCTGTCAACTTGCGTGATCCGGGAACCTGAAAATCTAAGCGACAGTCGCTGATATATTGAGAATTTGGCGCTCATATTTCACACCCGGTAAAAAGAATTCCAGGCCAGAGCTTTTTACGGTACGTGCCGGGCATGGTTTTTCTTTTTCACCGCAAATCTAAAAACGGGCCAGCCCATTTAAAGGATCTCCTAAAGATGTTTTTATACAATTTTACAACGGAACTTGGGCAGGGCCTGAACACACTTTCCTCGGCCGAAGAGCGTCTGGGCCGAACATGAGCCCAACCTGATGGAGTTCACCTGCCAACCCTGGTTATCTAAAGAGTACAACCTTGGGGGAAACATGGAGCTCCTCAGAGCTCAGACCATTCTGACCGTTCTATAGAAACTGATGCGATCGTGATCGTCGATTTCTACAGCGCGTCTGGTAGATAAGCCGCACCGCGCGGTGGAAACCCTAGCCTCCAATCCCGCCCGCCGTAGCTCAGCAGGGAGGACGTCTTCAAGGGATACGCCGTCGTCACGCCTCCACCGCTGGGTTCCGCCTCCACGCCACACCCTCCTCCGCCACGTCCCCGTGCTCGTGCCGCAGCTGCAGTCCGTGTTCTCTCCTCCTCTTCCTCACCACTCGATGAGCTCGATCTCCATCGGCGAGTCCCCAACTCCAGGTCGACCGGCAGTGGCAGCACATAGGAACCAAGCTCCATGAGACCAGGAATAAATAACTCCAGGTCGACAGGCAGTGGCAGCACATAGTAACCAAGCTCCAGGAGAGCATGAATAAATGGATCTTGACGCTGGTTGCAGGTTAGTACGAAAATACCACCTCTTTCTATTTCTTGCTTCATTTATCGCTCAGATCTGACCAACTCTTTCTATTTTCTTGCTTCATTTATCGCTCAGATCTGAGATATTCATGCTCTTCCGTTTTTTACAGCACGCGTACGTTCAGTTCGTCCAGGTTTGGATCGACGGTGCTCTGCCTCCCCCAGCCATCTGCCCACCGCCTCTCTCCCCCGTTTGCTGAGTTCACGTCACTGCGCCGCAGCACCAACAAACTCGGCGGCGTGGAGTAGCACGCGGGGAAGTTACAGACCGATGCAGGAATCGGCCATCGGAGCTCCATCACGTACTCCACGAGGACGGCGTCAAGGAGGAGCACGCGGAAAATAGGCAGATCGATGCGGGGGATCGGCCTCCGCCTCCTCCATCTCCGGCCCGTTTTCATCAAGCTCTTTTGCTGGTTGAGCTCCGCCTCCTCAACCTCCGCCTGTCCGCTTTGCTGGAGGGCGACGAGGACCGATGGTCGCCCTCGCTGTCGAACGCCATCAGCCCTCACAAAAGCTCCTTGCTTTCTCTATCGACGCGGTGAGTATTCATCCACCTCGCTCAGCTCTTCCTGCAATAGGGGGAATTTGTTGTCCGTGCCAAACAAGAGAGAGGTGTGGACTGTCTGCTCTATCCATTTTGCAGGGAAGAAGGCACGAGGCGATGTGTTACTAGATCTGGGGAGTAGCTGGACTTTGACCTCCTCCGCACTGACCATTTCCCGTTCCAGGTTTGCTCTAAACTGATTCACCCTCCTACTTTTCCATGTTCAGTTGTGTAGGCGTCCAGTTTTCTTTGAAAAATGCACGGTGCTGGTATGACTGTGGTGGATGTTGTCCTACCGTACAAACACATTTATTTGATGTCATAGGATGATTTAGAAGCACATATCTGACACCATTAACATTTGAAGGCTCGCAGTCATTGGTCAGTAATCATCTCCTCTGTAAGACTGTAACAAGATTCATGTTTTGCCTCCATTTTGTTCTGACAGTTCGTGAATCAAAAAATATCCTTCAATTCATTCGGTTTGTGGTGCCTGCCAATCGTTTGATCCAGAAATTTATTGAATATGAAGCTCTTTGTGATGGCCTTCTCAACTCACCAATATATCAAACAGAAGGTATTTCCTTTGATTTTTATATGCTTGAACATCATTGGTGAGTGGAAAATGAAGCAACATTATCTCCATTATTTCATATTGTATTCGGCAAGAATTACTCTACAGTAGGGTGCGCAAAAGAAATATCAATGCTAACTTGTGTTAACACCCAAAAACAAGGTGTGGGAATTGTATTAGTACTTCTCCCATCATGGGGTTTTATTTTTCTCTTTGTTTGTCATGTTGTTTTAATTAATTATAGTGTATATTCAGGTTTGTCCTTATAAGAGACTTTGGTACAGTTTAGTGGTTCTGAAGCTGGCGTGGTGCTCCTCTATATAGTTTGATTTTGTAGATTTCTTAGTGTTGTATTCAGGAAGAGTATAGAGCGCACCAGATGTAGTTGCAGGAGAAACTATTAACTTGATGTTAACATTACCATGTAGGAATTCATGCAAGCTGTGTTAATATTTTGCATTCTGTCTTTTTGTTTGTTCATTTGATTTCACCCTCTAATTTTATNCAGAACTATACAGTGAAACGTTGTGTAACCGGTCATGCTACACAATCGAGGGTTGCTGGGTTTACCAATCCCAGCCCAAAACTCATTGGTAGGTGTGCTCGGAATGGATCATCGGCACACAACACTCGATCATGCCATAAGCTCAGACATCGCTTTTACGTATAGTAAAGAGGACCGAGACTTGTGAAACAAACTGGCACATTACAGACTCTACGACACAAAACTCATATAGCAACTCATATATGAGAAAGATACAAATATTACACATCAAAGGGTCACAGACCATCAGTCATCAAGCGGAAGCGAGGTAGTGTTGTCTAGTACAACAAGATCCAAATATAGGGCCTAAGAGGCCTACACATAAATAAACCCAGCCAGCTTGCTCACGATTCCAAGCTGCCACCTGGGAACCCCAGACCACTAGTCGATGTCTACGTAGAACCCACCTAGCTGCTCGGTGTCGTCCTCCTCTGAAATACAAATATAAATACAGCAAAGAGAGACTGAGTACGATATACTGGCAAGTTTAGTAGGGCGATATAGACCCAATGATTGACGGAGGCTCTAAAGCTATATATGTATTTCTTTTGCATAAAGCTAATTTTCATAAACCGGAAACATAATTGACACATGGCATTCGTCTACTCAGAATAGTTTTTACAAAGGGGGTAAGAGAGTAAACTTCTCATCTTCGGTTCTCAACGAACCTACTTGTGGCCAAACCACTCATCTCCACCAAAGGCACTCCCTCGAATCACCCTCGAGGAAATGAACCTTCCTCACAAGTTGATTAATGCAACCTTTAGCTGCCATATCAATTAGGTTAAGGTTCTCTATGATCTTATCGTCTATTCCCAAGTTGTCCATAACCGCGGACACGGCTTTTCGAAAAGATTTAACCATGCAGGGGTGTACTAATTTACCTATTGGTACCGTCCGGCTCACCTGAGTGGTCCTCTTCCGGGGAAGGCCGGCAAGCGGGCGCGGTTAAACCTTTACCTCGCGTGAGACTATCTAAGAGTCATCTGTGGCCACAGGGCAAGTTTACCCAGCCTATTTCAGCCCCTGCCCTATCGCCACGTCCTAAACACAAATCCTCATCAACATCATCTTTCCACTCACACGCAAATGGAAAACCGAACTAGAAGACCCTTGGATACGCCCGCACAAGTTATTCAGTTAGTAAGGTGCCCATACACCCACCAATGGCAGCACGCTCGTCTTGGTTCAAGAGGTAAAGAATTCACACCTAGGGGCAAGAGTGAGGCAAAACACCATCCCCGATGGCAACTCACCCAAGCCGTCTTAGCATTTTAATTAAGCACCCCACATATCCACCATGTCCGAACCATTCCATCAACATCAACAATTATGGGATTAAGCAACGGACATTGCTAGCCTTTGACTAAGCATGACTAAGCATAGCTAAGCATATAAATACAACAATTACATTCTTGTCTCCGACCAACACATCAACACTAAGGTTCATAGGTAGGGATACATGTGATTGGCTCGGGAAAAACATGCATTCTTAGGATACTCTATGTCTTGATCAAAGTTGACATTTGAATCGCATGCAATATTATGGTGGATAAAATAAGTTGATAAAAACATAGGATGCTAGATGCCAAGAAGGTTAGGTTATCTCTTGCCTTGCTGTCGGGGCGCGTAGTACGGCTCGTCGGGGTAGGTAGAGGAACCCTCGACTCCGGAATCTATCGATACCCAAGCAAATATGGAAGAACAAATAAATCACATGGAGACAAGGTGCAATGCACAATCACATGATGACATGACAAGTTTATGCAAAGATATCAACATTTAACTTATTTAACAACTTAAATGGAGTTCCAAATGATTAATGCAATTATTTGGAAACAACCCCATATTTATCTTAGTGACCACATTATTTATAAATTATTACATCATTAGAGAAAGGCTCAAATATGCATGAACATGACATGAATAGATAGGTTTTGTTCTTCCGATCATTTTGGTACCTTATTTGTAACTTTTCGAGTACCGAAGAATAGATAGTAATTTAAATGATTATTTGGATTTTATATCTTTTAACCAAGTAAAGATTAATATCAAAGTGCAAGTTGTTGTCATGAGGTGATATTAGCATGTTTAGATAGCATTTGAAATACTGATCAAATTGGTATATCATTTGCAAGGTTTGGATTTAAAAGAGGTTAAGTTATGATTTTCGCAATTTCTAAGTTGGTTCGGAATATATCCGGATTGGTCCGGAATATTACGGGTGGTCCGGAATAATCCGGGGTAATTCCGAGCCAAATCCAAGGTGACCTCAAAAGTTTCTGTTAGGGATTCAGAATTTCCCGGAAAGGTCCGGAAATTTCCTGTCGACCCGGAATCGATCTGGAATAATCCGGGTGATTCCGGACGACCCAAAATTCTGGGCAAACCGCGACGGCGGCGGCGGTTGCGCACGAAGAGCAAGAAAGAGAGGGAGAGGGGAAACGGGAGAAGGCCTAAAAGGACGCGGGGCTCACCCTGAGCACGTATGCGTGGTCGGAGAGGGAGGGACGACGACGGATCTCTCTCGGCGGAGCTCGGCTGGAGCGGATGAAGTCGAGGACGGCGGCGTCGATTCCCGGCACCCCATGCCGATTCCTTCGGCGTGGAGGAGCAGCACGGCCAGGCGGAGCTAGTGGCGGCGTCGGTGCGAGCTGAGGCGGCCGGAGTCGACGGCGGCGTGGTAAGAGCTAGCGGCGGCGTGCGGCGGGGCCGTGGGGAGCTCGGGAGGGAGAGAGAGAGAGGGAAGAGCTGGGGAACGGGAGCAGGTGAGGAGCAGGTGCGCGTCGAGGGCGGCCTTGTCCTCGCAGGGGGGGGCACGACGGCATGGCGAGCGAGGGGAGCAGGTGGGCGTCGAGCGGCATGGCGCCAGTGCGCCCTGTCGCCACTGTGCCCCGTTCGGAATTTTCCGGAAAGGTCCGGAAAATTCCGGTCGATCCGGAATGGATCCGGAAAAATCCGGGTCATTCCGAATGACCAGTTTTTGGCAGAAACGGCTAGTTTTTATTTGGGCAATTCAACTATCCCAAAAATTACAGAAAAATTCTAGGGATGTTCCCAACAAGAATAGTAAGCTCCCCATATTTCCCTTTGGATTTTTAGGGCAACTTAAAATGGGTTCAAAATAGGAAAAGTCTTGAACCACAAGTGAAGTTTTGAAAGTTAGAAACACATGGGAGGCCCAACCATTTGGTTCTTAGGCAAAAAGTGAACTTAGGTACTTGTTGGACCATATGGTCACCTGTCATGTTAAGGGTTGTACCATTCGGTGTATTTCATGGTTTAAAAGTTGGGGAAGGTTTGGCTTCCCTTTTTAAAGGTGTTCCCAAGTGTTGGTTGTCACTTAACAATTTAATATATGCCATGATGCACACAATGATAAGTAAAAAGTGGAAAAATTATTCGTATTTTTCATTACCAAACTGGGGCTGTTACAACGCTCTGGACGAAGCGGTATGCGCCGTGCTATATATGGCGTCACGCGTCCAACGCGCTGAACAGACACGCGCCACGCAACCGTCCACTCTTCCCCTCCCGCGCGCGTCCGGAAACTTCCCACCGCTTCCGCGCCCGCCGAGCTTTCGCGCCGCCGCCACCATGCCTCCGCGACGCCGAAGCAGTTCCGGGTACCGCGGCGTCCGCACGCCCCCCAACGGGTCCTTCTCGGCCGAGATCCGCTCCAACGACGACCGCGTCAACCTCAGGTCGTACCCGACGGCCGTTGAGGCCGCCCGTGCGTACGACGCGGCAGCGTGGAGGCTCGGCCACCCGCGCTCCCAGATGAACTACCCCAACGTCCGCGACGCGCAGGATGCGCAGGCCCGGGCACCGATGTCGCGCCTCATCACCGACGAGGACCACCGCCACCACCGCCACCACGCGTTGCAGGGCCTCATCGCGGAGAGGGATGAGCGCGCGGTGGCGGAGTGGTACGCGAAGCCCGCGAGGAGCTGGAATTCTGGAACACCCGCGCGGCGGAGCGGGTGGAGCGGCGGCTCGAGCGTCGAGAGGAGCGGGAGAAGCGGCGGGCAGCCAAGGCCGCGGCGAAGGCGGAGCAGCACTTGGCCGACACCTGGGCCAACGACGATCCCAGGTGGGCGGTGCTGGTGGACGACATCTCCGACGACTCCGACTTCGACTTCGACCTCAGCTCGGACGAGGACGAATTTATGTTTTAGTTTGATCGTTTTAGTTTAATTAAGTGTTCGTGTTCGTCATTTTAGTTTAATTTTTGCCGTTTGTAAAATATCGTTTTAGTTTAAGTGTTCGTGTTCATCTAGTTCGAGGCACACTATTTTTAGCGCATCTAGAAAAGCTTCAATCTCGCGCACTATATTTTACTGCATACAGAAAAGCGATTTCGACCTCGGCGCGGTAAAGGCGCTGGATTTTTTTAGCGCGCCGAGACGTAGCGCGTCTGTTGGAGATGCTCTTATTACCCGTAAAGGTAGAGAATAAAAAGTACTCCCGCCCCAACTTTTTTCCCCATCCTCCACAAAGTCCGTGGAGTGGAGTTGTCCTAAATTCTCGTTGGCTTTGGGCTACGCCGACTCACATGGGGGAGCTGAGTTGAACGGTACAACCCTGTAGAACCGGATCCGGGATCTAAGGACACACGTAGTACGCATCGAGTTAGTCGTGTATAACGGAGTTGTAGCAATTTACGTTGGGAATTGAGTTCCCCCACGACTCTCTTCCCCACGACCTAGGGTTTCCACGCACCGCCACCGGTGTAGTCTCCGCCCCGGCCCTCCCCTCTCTCCCATCTCGCGTGTGTCTGCCAACCCACGCGGGGGCGACGCGCGCCTCCTGCGCCTCCCTCCTCGAGCCCCCTCTCTCCTCCTCTCCTCGTCGCCGACTTTGGCAGAGGCTGTCGGGCGTGGCCTGGTCGGCGCTGGCAGCGGGGGCTTGACCTTCCCCGCGTCGTGAACGGAGGAGGCGTGGCTTCTTTGGCATGGCGGCGGTGCGGCTCAGGTGGCGGCGGGCTGGCTCCGGTCGGGAGGAGGTGTGGCGACGGCGACGCGAGCGGACCTGCGGGGCGGTGCAGGGAGGCGAGTGGCGGCGCGAGGCAGATCGGCTGGGCTGCTCCAGTGGCCCAAATCGGGGCCCTACGAGCCCCATCTGGGTAGGAACGGGACGACCCGATTTGTAGCCTGTTCGGCGACGGACTGCGAGGTAGGGGGTGAGGGACAGTGGTGACAACTGCTGGCCTGTTGCAGCGTGGCGGCGGGCTTCACGGGCCCGCGGATAGGGTTTTTTCGGGAGAAATCCTTGTCGGTTTGGCTGACACCGACGCGGTGCCGCCTTTGGATGGCATCATTCATTCCTTCTTGAAGGGCGTCGTGTCTACCTTTTTCGTCTGCTCCCTTGTGTGCCAGGGGAAACCCTAGGGCGAGTGCTCTGGTCCGGGCAGCAGCGGGCGCGTTCCTTCTTCAAGGTACTGCTTGGTACTCGATGATCTGGTGCTAGGAGCGTGGTGGTACTTTCTCGGAGGGCGCAGCGGGTGCGGGTCACCGTAGTTTAGTCGATCCACCTATGTCTCGTTTTGTTTCTTCTTTTCTTTGGGTTTGTGTTTGCTGCTGCCCTAGCATGTGTGGTGTGGCGTTTGTATCAGTTGGTTGTATGGTGATGGTTGCTTTATTTATAAAGCAGTGCGAAAGCCTATTTCGATAGAAATTTACGCTGTATTTTGCCACCTCCAAGTGACCGTGGGTGTACCTATCCCCTCTTTTCCCAACTTGTCCTCATTCCTTGAGCCCCCCATCCAACCCTAGCATATAGCCACAAACTATTGCAACCCATCTCTCCTCGCGTAGCCATGACTGCGTGAGGCATGTACAACCACCGCTACATCCCCTCTCTCCTCACTCCACCGCATTCCTGCTAGGGTACCATATTCTCTATATTTGGGTGGAGTGGAGCTAAGATGACAGCTAGCACTTTAGTGAAGTTGAGAAAATGTTGCCACCAACTCCACCTTATTCTCGGACTTCCATATTATTGTAGTGCCCTTAGAGATAGTCGAAAATTACCCACCATGCCAATGAAGCATCTTTTGTTTGGTAACAAGTAAGGATGCGTCACACCTTTATCCGATGAAATGTAGCCAATCTCGCTCGTACAAGGGCATCGATTGCACAAATATCAGAATGAAATAGTGGTTGGGGGGCTTGAACCCTAATTCATATTTTCACAATGTATTCCAAATGATGAATGAGTACCTGGAATCATCCTTCGCTGAAGATGGTGAGGGAATCGATGGATTGCATGTTCCCGATGAGAGCACATACAACCTCCTTTGTGTGGCCTTACCAGGAGGTCAACACCGATCACTTACACAACCTAGCTCTAAGATAGTGGCACAATGCAATCACATTGCACAAATGCAACAACCACAAAAACTTGATCCATATATATATGGAACACATCTTCTGATCCAGCAAGACGACGGGTATTGCGGAAGCATTCATAGACGGCATGGCGCCGAGTACGTGCCACCTCTGAATCAATGGTGTCGACGGGCAGAGAGAGCCCTCGCAGCGAAAAAGGTAAGTATAAAGGCGAGGGTATGTACCGGGAAGTTTCCATCTAAGGCCCATGTACTTTAATATCCATGCTCGTGGATACATATATGAATACATCATGGACACACCCACATTCTCGAAACAACCAAGCCATATCCGCCACGATCATCGTCTCTCTCCTCCTTTGACTGTCTCTCTCTCGCATCTTCCTCTCTTTGTGAGTTGCACGGCAGGGGAGGTGCGTGGAGAGGTGTGAAAGGACAAGGATGTCGCCTAGAGGGGGTGAATAGGCGATTTAAAACTTTTATGAGTAGGCTTGATAAATGCGAAATAAAACTAGTGTTTAATTTATTAAGCACAAAACCTAAATAAACTAGGTTCACCTATGTGCACCAACAACTTATACTAAGCAATATAACAACGAGATGATAGCAAGATATATTACCTAAAGCATGAAGGCTATCACAATGTAAAGTGCATAAGTAAAGAGCTCAGGTATAGAAATAACCAAGACACGCGGAGACGAGGATGTATTCCCGAGTTCCTCCTTGTTAAGGGAGTACGTCTCGTTGGAGGGGTGTGAGCTCGCCACAACAGGCCTACTCAACGCCACAAAAGGCCTCACCCTATTCTCCTATGAATCTTGCCACAAAGGCTCGATTCACCTTCCACTATCGTAATCCTTCAAGGCGGAATACGGAGCCTTTACAACGATCTTGGGGCACACACCCACAACTCAATCGGAGGCTCCCAAACCTTGCCCAAAGCTTCACAACTCGAAGTCTTCGCGACACCACCAACCGTCTAGGGTACACAATGCAACCAAGAGTAACAAGCTTCTCGAACTTCAACTTCCACGAATCTCGTTGAGAGCACAAACCTATGCAACCAATGCAATGGGCAAGAGCACACAAGCTTAAATCCTTCACTCTCATATTCCAATAAAGCAACAAATACTTATGGGGGAATAAGAGAGGAATAACAAGGAGTAGAATCACAAAGAACTCCAAGATCTAGATCCACTAGGTTCCCCTCACTTAGAGGAGAGATTGATTGGTGAAAATGTAGATCTAGATATCCTCTCACTTTTCCCTCAAAGATATGCAAGAATCATGGGAGGGATTGAAAGAGGGGCAAGCTTTCCAAGGTCAACAATGGAGGGGCGAGAGAGAGAGAGAGAGAGAGAACGTGCTTGGCAAAGCTAGTGACCTATTGGGGAAGAAGGCCCCTTAAATAGGCCACTAAGAAATCTGACCGTTAAGTGTAGAAAATGCACGCAGCGGTACTACCGCTGGCTGGCATCCGGGCGGTACCCAGGGTACCACTGCACCCAGCGGCTGCGGTACCTCAGAGAGGTACCGCTGCACTCCAGGCGAGCGGTACTACCGATGGGTGATGACGTGGATCACGTGTTCGCTGGAGAACCCCAAGAGAAAGGTATGATGCAGCAAAGCAGCAGTTTCCCTTGATTTAAAAACCAAGGTTATCGAATCAGTAGGACTTGGAGAAGGCCTTGCTAGGTGTCAACGGTGCCAGAAAAAGAGCTAAGAGAAGTCTTCTTGGCGTGATAACGTGGACCTGCACACAATCACAAACAAACTACTTTGCCCCAACGAAACAGAGAGGTTGTCAATCTCTCCGGCTTGCTGAATACAAAGAATTAAATGTGTGGATGTAAAATATGATGAGAGTTAAATATGACCAGACAGCAAACGATGATAAAAAGCTATTAGAATGGTTGTAAGCAATGTAGGAAAATAGGACCGAGATCCACAGTACAACTAGTGGTGTCTCTCCAAAAGATATACATGACGGGTAAACAAATTACAGCATGGCAATTGACAGAATTGTGGACGCACAAGCAAGGCTATCATAAACAATATAGTTCATCGTTTCATCTAATATGGGAATTACGTCAAAATACATAGACCGTTTATCCAACTGCATCTATGACTAATAATCCACTCTGGGATCGCTATCCAGCATATCTCCCAAAAGTATTAAGTTGCAAGCAACAGATCATTGCAATAAGCAAAGTGCATAATGTAAGAAATGTAAATAACACAAGGAAATCACACCGTTGTTTTCTCCCTAGTGGCAACATCACATCTCTCGTCTTAATCGTTTCTGTCAACCCGAGCTCAGACAAAAGAGGCATGAACCCACTATCTAGCATAAATACTCCCTCTTACGACACTAATAATTACTCGGCCAAAGCATCCACTAGCATCGGAGAGCATGCAAGATCATAGATAAAACATAGCATATAGATGAATAAAAGTAATGACTTCCACAATTCATCGGATCCATGCAAACACAATCATGTAGCAGTTACAGATAATACGATCTTGATCATGATAGGCAGCTCACAAGATCTAAGCAATGGAGTACAAGGAGGAGAGACAACCATCTAGCTACTGCTATGGACCCGTAGTCCCGTGGTGGACTACTCACGCATCATCTCGGAGGCAGGCATGGTGATGTAGATGCCTTCGGTGTCGATTCCCCTCTCCGGCAGGGTGCCGGGAAGAGCTGCAGAACCCTCCCGAACTAGGGTTTGAGATGGCGGTGGCCTCGGACGTCTTCTGGAGAATATGATCGGGTCCTTAGGGATTTTGCAGCCGAGGGAGAATTTATAGGCGAAGAGGCAACTCGAGGAGGTGCCGGAGGGCACCAGGTGGGCCCCAGGCGCGGCCAACGGGGGGGCGCACCCAGGTGGCATCTGGAGCCCATGGGGCTCCCCTCCGGGCGTCCTTCGAGTTCCGTCTTTGTTTCATATTGGAAATAATTCCTGGAAATTATCAGCGCAATCCGAGAAACTTCCGAGAACAACTTTTCTGAAACAAAACGACAGCAGAAAATAGGAACTGGCACTGGCATCTTGTTAATAGGTTAGTTCCATAAATCATGCCAAAATGATATAAAAACACGTGGCACTGATATATAATCAAGCATGGAACATAAAAAATTATAGATACGTCAGAGACGTATCAGCATTCCCAAGCTTAACTCCCGCTCGTCCTCGAGTAGGTAAGTGAGAACAAAATAATTTTTGAAGTGACATGCTACCAACACAATCTTGATCATTTAATAATGTAAAGCATATGAACTGAATGCAATGATCCAAACAAAGGTTCAATGAGTGAAACAAACAATGATTAACCAGGTAAAACATCTAAGCAAGAATTTATTAGAAAAGAGTACTTTGGATATTTAAAAGTATAACACTTGACAAAGATTGATATCTCACAAAGCAATATTAATTCACAAAGAAGTTTGGCCAACACAAAGGAAGATTTTAAGTTTTCAGCAAAAAGCTTCAACTTGCAACTTGTTTATCTCAAGATAAAGTCAATACAAAGTTTTCACAGTTAAACATAAAGAACCATGAAGTAAAACATGAACTAGAGGCCCTTCGCAGAGGGAAGCAGGGATTAGTCAATACCAAGTGATTGCTTGAGGAGTTTAGAAGGAAGAGGAAGACTGACTGAACATAAAAGTAAAAGAAAGGCCCTTCGCAGAGGGAAGCAGGGATTAGTCATGTGTTAGAGATTTTTATTTTTTTTGATTTTTGACAGGAGTAAAACAGATTTGAGATATGCATGCTTTCGTCAACGACTTCACAACAGAGAAACTAGCTAGTCCCCTATAACAAGCAAGGCTTTTAGACTTTTGAGAGCGGCTGGTAATTAGAGGAATGAGATCACTCCTCGTTCTCCTTTGTTTTACCACTAACCAATGTTTGACTGATTTCTCAGGTTTGCACTGTGCGGAGGAGAATGGTGGGTTATATTTATATTTTGATTGAGACGCGGAGTCTCTTGCCAGCTCTCGGGTTGATTCAAGTGAGGACGTAAACCATCAACACCGGGTGAAAGGGGGGAAATGACCTTGCTTGTCACAAGTTATATCTAGCTCCCTACTGCTTCCTCATGAGCTTAAAAACAGAGACACAAAAAGGAGTATTTTGAAGGTTTTAAAGGTAGCACATGACAAATTTACTTGGAGTGGCAAGGAAATACCACATGTAGGTAAGTATGGTGGACACAAATGGCAAAGATATTTGGCTCAGGGAGTTGGATGCACGAGAATTATTCCCTCTCAGTACAGAATTTTTGGCTTAGCAGGATATCAAGCAAACACATAACATCAACTTGGTTCAATGAATGACTACAGATATACAACATGCATAACCACTAGACTTCACACCGTCTACCTTGTTGGCCAAAACAACTCTTTGCAAAAATAATATCTAGACTTTGAGAACTACCAAGCAGGACAAGCACCACAATTTTAAAGCTTTACAGTAGCTCTTTACTAATCTATTCTTACTAAATGATCCACAAGTTTAAGCATTAATCTACTTCGTATCTCTAAACAATTGACAAGTATCAAAGATTCAAGACAACGGTCTACAAGACTAGGCAGCACTTAAACACTTCCTACATGATAATTTCCACTTAACCAAACACCAATCAACTTATTTGAAACAAAATAAAAGGGTGAAACCACAAAATAATACTTCCTAACTACAAAGGCTAACATCTCTGAATAAGATATGCTTGAAAACAAGAGCTATAAGCAAGAATAACAAAGGCTAAACACTCAGCACATATAAGTGAAGAACAGGAGTGTATATGAAAAAGCGGAGCGTGTCTCTCTCCCAAACAAGCATGCATGGATCCAAATTATTGCAAAGACCAGGAAACAAAACAAAAACAAACTGAAAGTAAAACAAACTGACGCTCCAAGAACAGCACATAGTGTGTAAAGGAATAAAAATATAGTACCATGAGAAAAACCGATGATTGTCGATGAAGAAGGGGATGCCTTAGGCATCCCCAAGCTTAGACGCTTGTGACTTCTTGAATATTTCAGGGGAGGGTCCATGGGGAGCCTCCCCAAGTTTAGGCTTTTTATCCCTTCTTGATCTTCCTTTATCACCTCGTACTTAGATACTTGAAAACTTACTTCACGCAAAACTTTATAGCACCTTCATTAAAGGGGTTAGTCCACAAAAACAATATCTTCCTTCAGTTCCAAAGCATAAATCATGAACTCATTTTCTTAAAACATTAGCTACTGTTACAAAGGTCTAAGTAAATCTTTAGCTTTGAGAAAGCTCCACTTTGCCCGTAAAAGAAGCAATGCAAAAATAAGGACAGAATCTGCCAAAAACAGAACAGACTGTAAAGATGAATTTGTTCGGGGCACTTTTGGACCTCAAATCAGAAAACTTAAAACTAGAGAAAGGTATGACTATTGCTGTAAAAAAAAATCAGCTACAGATGACATTCTGTGATTTTCTGGATTTTCGAACAGTGAGGAACATAAATCTGTTTCTGGACAGCAAATTCACAAATAAGTTTCCCTCTCTTTAGAGGCTATTCTTGGCACCAAAAACCAAAACAAAAAGATACAAGGGAGTTGTTACAGAAGTAACATCACCCAAAACTCAAACAAAACAGAAAATAAAAATGGGTTGCCTCCCATAAGCGCTTTTCTTTAACGCCTTTTAGCTAGGCAAAAAGGACAAACTCAAGTTTTATCAATAGTGCTCGATTAAAAACAACTCTTTGGCTTACCTATGGAATCAAAAGGTTTATTTATCCTATTCCTAGGTAAATGTTCCATCCCTTTTCTCAGTGGGAATTGAAATTTAATATTACCCACTCTCATGTCAATAACTGCACCAACAGTTCTAAGGAACGGTCTTCCCAAAACAACATGACAAGGAAGCTTAAAATCAAAATCCATAATAATGAAATCAACTCGCACATAATTACCATTAACCATGATGAGAACATCATCTACTTTACCCAAAGGTGTATGCGAAGTGGCATCAAGAAAGTTCACATTCAAATCACAATCTTTTAGTGGCCTAAGATCAAGGGCATCAATTTTTTTTTTGGCATAATAGAAACATTAGAACCAAGATCACACAAGGCATTACACTCAAAATCATTTACTTTAATTTTAATAGTAGGTTCCCAAGCATCCTCTAATTTCCTAGGAATAGAGAATTCACATTTAAGCTTTTCTTCTCTCACCTTAATGAGAGCATTAGTAATATGCTTAGTAAAAGCCAAGTTCGTTTCACTAGCATCAGGAGTTTTAGCAAGCTTTTGTAAAAACTTTATAACTTCAGTAAGGTTGCAATTATCAAAATCAAGATCATTGTCATAAAAAATAACAGGAGCACCGTCACCTAAAGAATCCTTACTATCAATACTAATTTCAACATTTTTATCAACAACAGTTTCTGTGTTGACTGAAAGTTTTGGGTTCTTTTTAGATTTGGTAGAAATTTTTTCAACCAAAATTCTTTTACCATTAGTACACATAGTTGCTGTAGATGACTCTTGAGCATTCAAAATTTTAATATCCTCATTAGTGTAAATAGTGCAAACATTGGCAACATTACTATTTCTAGCAATTTCAGCCTCTTTTTCCTCTCTTTCCCACCTAGCATGCAATTCGGCCAACATTCTTATGTTATTATCAATTGTCACTTGTATGGCACTCAAAGTTTTATGTTCCTTAACATCATGAGGCAAAAAAATTATTTTAAGTAAATCAACTTCCTGGGATAGACTATCAACTTTAATAACAAGATTACCAAGCTTCTCAAGTTTTTCTTCAACAATTTTATTGAAAGACTTTTGTGAAGTGATAAAATCCGTAAGCATGCTTTCAATATCAGAGGACAATCCTCTGTTATTGTTGTAAGAATTACCATAAGAATTGTCATAATTTGAAGGATAAGGTTTATAATTATTATTACCAAAGTTGTTCCTATAGGCATTGTTGTTAAAAATTAATTTTAACAAAATTTACATCAACTTGCTTCTCTTGAGCAACCAAAGAGGCTAAAGGAACATTATTTGGATCAATAGGAACTTGTTTTCTAGCAAGCATAGACATAATCATATCAACCTTATCACTCAAAGAGGAGATTTCCTCGACAGAATTTACCTTCTTACCACTAGGAGCTCTCTCGGTGTGCCATTGCGAATAATTTGCCATCATTTCATCCAAGAGTTTTGTTGCAGCACCTAATGTAGTAGACATGAAGGTACCTCCAACGGCCGAGTCCAATAAGGTTCTTGAAGAAAAATTTAATCATGCATAAAAAGTTTGGATGACCATCCAAGTAGTCAGTCCATGAGTGGGACAGTTTTTAACTAGAGATTTCATTCTTTCCCAAGCTTGAGCAACATGTTCATTATCAAATTGTTTAAAGTTCATGATGTTTCTTCCTAATTGTATAATTTTTGCAGGTGGATAATATTTTCCAATAAAAGCATCTTTGCATTTAGTCCAAGAATCAATACTATTCCTAGGCAAAGACAATAAGCAATCTTTAGCACGGCCTCTTAAGGAAAAAGGAAAAGGTTTCAGTTTTATGATGTCACCCTCTACTTCTTTATATTTTTTCATATCACATAACTCAACAAAGTTATTTAAATGAGAGGCGGCATCATCACCACTAACACCAGAAAATTGTTCTTTCATGACAAGATTTAAAAGAGTAGGCTTTATCTCATAAAATTCGGCTGTGGTTGTCGGTGGAGCAATATGTGTGCATATAAAGTCATCATTATTCGTGCTAGTGAAGTCACACAACTTAGTGTTCTCAGCTGAACCCATTTCCATAATAAAGCAGCAAGAAACTAAGCAAAACAAAAGGAGACTAGTTGCTGGAATTTTTAATTTTTTTGTGTTTTTCAGTTTTAGAGCAAACAGAAGGCAAAACAAGGCTAACGAAAAATATACTAAGCAAGAAAATAACAAAGTAAAGTGAAAGGAAGTGTGAAACTCCCCTAGCTGAATCTTCCAAGTCCCCGGCAACGGCGCCAGAAAAAGAGCTTGATAACGTGGATCACACGTTCGCTGGGGAACCCCAAGAGGAAGGTATGACGCAGCAAAGCAGCAGTTTCCCTTGATTTCAAAACCAAGGTTATCGAACCAGTAGGACTTGGAGAAGGCCTTGCTAGGTGTCAACGGGGCCAGAAAAAGAGCTAAGAGAAGTCTTCTTGGCGTGATGACGTGGACCTGCACACAATCACAAACAAACTACTTTGCCCCAACGAAACAGAGAGGTTGTCAATCTCTCCGGCTTGCTGAATACAAAGAATTAAATGTGTGGATGTAAAATATGATGAGATTGAAATTGACCAGCGAGCAAACGATGATGAAAAACTATTAGAATGGTTGTAAGCAATGTAGGAAAATAGGACCGGGATCCACAGTTCACTACTGGTGTCTCTCCAAAAGATATACATGACGGGTAAACAAATTACAGCATGGCAATTGACAGAATTGTGGGCGCACAAGCAAGGCTATCATAAACAATATAGTTCACTGTTTCATCTAATATGGGCATTACGTCAAAATACATAGACCATTTATCCAACTGCATCTATGACTAACAATCCACTCCGGGATCGCTATCCAGCATATCTCTCAAAAGTATTAAGTTGCAAGTAACAGATCATTGCAATAAGCAAAGTGCATAATGTAAGCAATGTAAATAACACAAGGAAATCACACCGCTATTTTCTCCCTAGTGGCAACAGCACATCTCTCGTCTTAATTGTTTCTGTCAACCCGAGCTCAGACAAAAGAGGCATGAAGCCACTATCTAGCATAAATACTCCCTCTTACGACACTAATAATTACTCGGCCAAAGCATACACTAGCATCGGAGAGCATGCAAGATTATAGATAAAACATAGCATATAGATGGCCAGGGTGAACAGAACAAACTCCAGCATTGCTCCGGATGAATGGCAAACACTTTTCATCATGATAAGTTGCAGATAAAATATGGAATCTTGATCATGATTGCAGTCACCAAGATCTAAGCAATGGGAGGAAGAGTAGACAACCATCTAGTAGCTGCTATGGACCCGTAGTCCGTGTGGATACTCATGCATCTCGCGGAGAAGGCATGGTGATTAGATGCCTCGGTGTCATTCCCTCTCCGCAGGTGCAGGATAGCTGCGAACCCCCCGAACTAGGGTTTGAGATGGCGGCGGCCTCGGACGTCTTCTGGAGAATATGATCGGGTCCTTAGGGTTTTTGCGTCGAGGGAGAATTTATAGGCGAAGAGGCGACTCGAGGAGGTGTCGGAGGGCACCAGGTGAGCCCCAGGAGCGGCCAAGGGGGGGCGCCCAGGTGGCGTCTTGAGCCCCTGGGGCTCCCCTCCGGGCGTCCTTCGGGTTCCGTCTTTGTTTCATATTGGAAATAATTCCTGTAAATTATCAGCGCAATCCGGGAAACTTCCCATAACAACTTTTCTGAAACAAAAAGACAGCAGAAAACACGAACTGGCATTGGGCATCTTGTTAATAGGTTAGTTCCATAAATCATGCCAAAATGATATAAAAACATGTGGCACTGATATATAATCAACCATGGAACATCAAAAATTATAGATACGTCGGAGACGTATCAGTGGGCGGCCGGTACTACCGTTGGTGCCCTTCGAATAAATTCGATGGGCTCCAGCGGTAGAACGTGGTTGCTACTGCCGGGGTACCGGAGGGATACCCGAAGCAAAAAGACTCCCAGCGGTAGGACCGCTGCCTGGAAGCAGCGGTACCTCCGTGGTACTACCGCCAGGGGTGATACACGCGGTGCAGCAACAGTGCCACTCCAGGAAGGAACGGTACTACCGCCGGACCAGAGAAAAACAACTAAAACTAGAAACTAAATAAATTTTGCGAGAAAACTCCGATCGAGGTGAGAGGACGACAAGAGGTTACCCTACGGGTTGGAATGGTGAAACATTCCATACGGACGATCTAGCAAAATCTTGAACACCGAAAACGCAAAAGAAGACGCATACAAAATCCGTTTTCGGTGAACTTGGCCTTGTCATGACAAGCACGACAAGCACCAAGACCACACCACGATAAGATCCAAATAAGAACCAATAAAGATGATGCCAAGGATGCAATGGTTTGAGCTCTCTACGATGATACGATCAAGATACTCGCTCGAGAGCCCCTCTTGATAGTACGGTTATCTATCTTATAACCCAGTCTCTCAACTAACATCATGAGACCGGTAAAATAGAAAAACCTATCAAGATCATACCTTTTCCTTGCGCATAATCCACTTGAGGTAGAAGATGACGGCCTTGACCTACTCAAGATGGACCACCCTTCTTGATTGCGCTCCGCTCGATGAAGACTCACATGTTGCTCCCCCATAGACCAATATGGGAGAACCACTTCTACGACGTATCTTCACTTGGCATTAATCTTGATGATGATCACCACGACGCCATCCTTCATGAGCTACATATGATCTTCCTCTTGATTCATGCTCATGGAGAAATAGCTAATCCCACATAGAGATACAAGCGCATAGATCATGGGTTAGTTCACAAGGCTACATTCTTGCTTGTTTGTCTTACAAAAATGCTTTATTTTTTATATAAATCCTCTTACAAAGGGATTGTCATCAATTATCAAAATGGGGGAGATTGAAAGTACATGGTGCCCCCATATGTGGTTTTGATAATTAACGATAATCTCTATGGACTAATGTTTGTTTTGAGCTATACTTGTAGGTGTGTCCATAAGCATTGCTTGATCTCCATATGTTGGAGTCAAGGCTAAAAGAAGAAAATTATATGTTGATCAAGGCTAAGTGCAAGTAGATCAACATACAAGGCTATATTGACAATTGCTTACCATACCATGAGATCATACAATCCCACATGGTACATTACTAGCCTCGTGTGTTGATAAGATAGTGTTCTAAATAACAAAGAAAAGCTCCCCCAAGATTTGTACATTACCTTTAGGATTTGCAATCCTATATAACTAAGAAGATCACCCCCACTACCTATTTTTCTAAGCATGCAGACTATCCACATCATCAAAGGGCCAGGTCAGCAATTTATGTTTCATTTCTCTGAAAAATCCTGTTTATTTTGGTGTCCTATGTTCAAACCAGCCAAGTCAATCTTTAGCCCATTCTTCGGCCCGAACGCAGCACTCCTTCTCTTCTCCACGACTCCACCATAGTGAATTTGGATCGACCGACAATCAATGTCCATGGCAATTTGGCAACCGTCTCTATTCCTGTATCTCTTCATCTCCGTCGCGCTTCCCGCAAGAAACAAGGGAGAGGTTCGTACTGAACTCCCCCTCCATAAACTCCATGATGATGCTCATCCATTCATACCACCATTCCTCACCACTCACCCCCTGTTCATCCATCTCCTCCTCCTCATATTCCCGATCCTTTTTTCGTTGTTCCTAGGAAATTAGAGCCGCTGATACCTCACGCTGCCTTCTCCCACGAGCAACATTTTCAATTTGATTGCAGCGTTTTCCTTGCAAGATTTTCAATTTGATTGCAGCGCTTGGGGAAGAATAAAATCTTGCAAGGAGATCAAGCGGGATCAAGAATAAAATCTTGCAAGGAGATCAGCGGAATCAAATTTGATTGCCACGTGCTGTCTTCCAAGTCGGTCCCTTCGTGCTCCTGCAGCCCTGCATGCGTACATGCATATTCTTTATGTGTGCCTTCACCTGTCTCTTGAAGTGGTACTTTATTCATACGGATTGTTCAGGAAAATCTGAGATATTGATTTGGAGAATACGATGGTGAGATTGTTATCTCAGCTAGCACTGTATTGGGGATTTATTGTGGTGCCTCGACGGATATGTGCTGCAATTTATTAGAACATGATCTAAGCTGAGTGCCCAATTTGAAGGTGCGTAACCTTTGGGATTATCCTTTTTTTCCCCTCATGTTTTGTCCTGACATTTTATCTTCCTTGCCTGGCCAAGTATTAACTCATTCACGTTCTTCGTGCCCAGCAGATTCTCTTCAAAAACTATTTTTGAACTTGGACAAGAATTTACTAATTCTCCTTTATTCTACCATTGCAGATTTGCTCCAAAGACTGTATTCTCTAGATGTACTATTGACAGAATTTTGGATCTCCTTGCAAGATTTTCAATTTGATTGCAGCGTTTTCACATGAAATTTATTAATAAATTAGTGAAAGATACCATTTGATTTCTATTCAGTCAAAGGTGGCTGCATCTGAACTTACACTTCTATGATTTGGGTAAATTCTTCAACAGATGATGCAGATGAGTGGAAACATTCTTGATGCTATGTAACGTGCTAAATTATTGTTTCATTGAATTTTCTGCATAACAATATAGAGGAATTATTTCACAATTTCAGTAAGTTGTATGCGCTCACTTTTTTCAACTCTTCATACTTTCATTGGCTAAAAGAATTTTTTATTCAATGAGCTGTTGACCTACCAGGCTACCACTAGCATGACCAGTGTGAACCCATTCGCTCATTCTAGACAGAAAAATAAGAAGCCTTGCCTTTGTGGTAGCTAGATGAAAATATGAATCATGTATTATACACCTTTTTATTATTCTATTTTCCTTGAAAACCTGTAGATGAAGCAAACATTTTCTTTATTTGTGAACTTATTACTCTGTCTGTCACTCTGTCTGCAGTCAGTATTCTCAAAGATATCATTTTTTTTCTCTATACTGTTAAGATGACACATGCCAGTGAAGCAACCTATGCGGTGTGTTTGTCGTTTCCAAAACCTCAAACTTACGTCTCATGTCTACTGGAGTTGTGGCGAACGAAACAAACATATCCTGTTATGAAACCTACTTTAATAATCCCCATTTGGTCCTCATCACAACTTCATTAGCTAATGCTAATGCTGATTAAAACTTAGCATGCTCTGCCTTGCGTAAAATGTGACTGAATACTGGATTACCTTTTAGAGCAACTTGATCACATTCTTTATTTTATCTCAACTAAGAATAGTTAATTTTTCGAAACGATTCTAAGAATTAGTGCAACAATAAGGTTTTCCCTCTTTTTTTTTACAAGAATAAGGTTTTCCCCTAACATATTACATTATTATTCTTTGAGACCGAGCTTATGTGTTTATGTTGTGTTATGCATACCCGGGTTCTCTATGGATGCTTCAGCTTCCTATAGTCTTCTAATAATTATGTTTGCTTAATTTCTTCTTTCAGGAAAGCCACATTTGTTGTCTAATCTCCGGTATAAAATTATAAATGGTAATTTTTGCTAATTTGGTTCCCAGGCTGTTTGTAATTGATGTAAGCATTTTGGATCCACAACAAATTACCAATAGCAATATATTTCAGAAATTTATGTCTCAATTGTAATTACATACATATATGAAATAATGGTTGCTATTTGTCCCAAAGAATTGTATTTCCACTATGAATCATCTCTGGTATATTTAGTTTCATACTATGTACATATGACGTTTGTATACACAGTTTTGCTACAATTGATGTTGTGGTGCTCTAATTGGTTCACCATATCCTTCGTAACTAAGTGGGTTGTGCTGCTTTCTTTCAACAGTTATTATATTTTAGATATATTAAATATTTCCGCAGCAACGCGTGGGGTATCATCTAGTTGAATACAACATGCATACACAAGGGATCATTACTCTTTATATGTCATAAAAAACTAACAAGATCAATAAGACATAAAGGTCCACAAGAGGCAAGGAAGACAATGGGAGTAGAAGAAAATGCCTGGCAAGACATGAGGCAAATAATAGCAAATGCCAATGCAGGGATAATAAAAAAATATTCTACCACAAACATAAATATGGATTGTCCAAGGACAATGACCATTTGGAATTATTTTCCCGGTGATAGAGATATCCAAGAATATCCTCACAAGATAAATCATATGGCAAGAGATAAGAAATAAAACACCATATTTTGAATAAGGTTTGTTGGTAGTTTCAACTATTCGAACCAACCGGCAAAGCCATGGTTAGAATAATATGAAACAAATGTTTCTCAAATAATATATGGAAATACATATTCTAGAAAAACCACACCAAGCAAACTCACACAAACAAGATCCAAAAGATAACCAAAAAGAAAATTGGAACTTGTTCAAGCTAACATGCCACATAGGAATAAGATAATTTACAATATCAAATCTAAGTGGCAAAACCTCAAATGTTCACATTTTATGGGATTGTAATATGCACATAGATTATTACTCTCACATAATATGATAATTCAATTCTTCTTAACAAGAGGCAAATAAACACGAACAAGAGAAATTAATGGACATTATAGAATTTGATTTTCTCATGAATATGACATACCACATAGTGACTAGATAATATTGAAATATCAATACTAGGTGGTGTGCCTCATGTATACACATTTTTAGGATTGTGAAGTGCACAAAGCATATCACTCCCCCAAAATGGGATAGTCCATTAATCTCTCAAAAGAGCCAATTGAAATCAACACAAGATCCAATAAAGACTCAACACAAAGTTTACACATATATGGTGCGCAAATTAACATACACAAACTTGATTGCTCAAGGTAAGTAATAAGCACAACATATACAAGCACATGCTAGGAACAAAACTAACACATGCAAGGGAGCAAGCAACTTTCAATGTATATATAATTTCAATACAAGTTACCGCAAGGAGGAACATAGGATATGAGATATGACAATATAATCCAAATGACTTGGCTTGTGGAAATAATAATCATGAAGATCCCTTAATTCTTCAAAGATAGCCAAGCCTCCAATGTCCTCCAAGACAACCTATTGATTAAGTTTGAGCTTGTTGATCCCCAACCAAGTTGGGTCCTAAGAGGTTAGTTACAATAGGTTTGGCAACCCAAATGGTTCTTTTCTTGACACCACTTTGAGTTCCCACATATTTGGCAAACACATTGCCAATACTATCCTTCCTAAGTGAATAAGCATCATCAATTAAGATGGGGTTGGATAGGTTACCGATAGTGCGTGAAGAAGCAAAATGACCTTTGCCACGACAAAGGTAGCAACATTGACTCCTCTCTTTCTTCTTAAAAGTCTCCTCAACTTGAGGAGCATTGGGTTGAGTCTTCTTAGCAGGTGACCTTTGTTCAACTCGTGGTTAAGCATGAGATTGAGAGGCCGCTTCCCAAGTTGCTTCTCACTAAGAGGCTTCTTCTTCATTTGGCAAGATCTAATATGGTGCCCTTCAACTTTGCACTTGAAGCAAACAATCTTGGCCGAATTCTTGACTTGTTTTTGGCCCTTCTTATTCTTGCTCTTGGACTTGTTCTTGATATTGGAGTTGAATCCAAATCCACTCTTGTCATTGGGGGATTGTTGCACACTCAACATGTTGTCAAGTGTGGTCTTCCCTTCATGATGCCTTTCCAAGTCTTTTTTTCCAAGAAGTGGCTTGGGCCTTGAGCTCACCTCTTTTTTCTACATGGTTAGTGACAACACAAGAGCTAGAGGAGGTAGATGCATCATTGTTAGAGCAACAAGGCATAGAAAGTAATTCATCACAAGATGTACCAACATTTTGAGTGGATGAACTACGAGGACTAGCACAAGGCAATATAGCATTTTTACTAGAAGTTGTGCCATTGTCCACATGAGGCTCACTAGATGTTACCTTGGTAGTGATGGCCTCAAGAGATAACCTTAGCCTATTATGGGAAGATAGAAGATCCTCATTAGAGCTAGAAAGCTTTTCATGAATTTCTTCCAATTTCCCATACTTGTTAGTTAACAACTCAAGTTGAGCCCTTAGCTCAACATTCTCCTTCAGAATAAATGCTTCACAAGAAGTGGAGTTAGTAGCACAAGCATCATTAACATTAGAAATGGAAGAAGACTTGACAATCTCATCATTTTTAGATAGTTGAGTTTGGAGTTGATCATGAGACATGATAAGGAGAGAGTGTTCACATTCCAAAGCCTTGTGAGCTTTGTCACGTCTCTTTATATCCTCAATTAGTCTAGCATTGCCAACACCAAATTCAACCTTTTCCTTTTTAAGCACTTTATATTTAGCAATGGCATGGTCACGTTCTTTAATAAGTTTAGAAATAATAGCATCATGTGACTCCTCAATGTTCTCAAGTTTCTCTTGCTCTTCCTCAAGGGCATTCTCTAAAGATGCTTTTTCCATAGCATTCTCTCTTTCAATTCTACCCTTTTCTTCAAGGCTTGTTTCTAAAGCCTTAATAGTAAGACCACGCTCAATAAGGGTGCTCATGATTTCATGGAGGTTCTCACAATCAATTTTATTCTTTGAAAGAGCATTAAGAACCATTATGCCTTTCTTGTGAAAGAAAGTATCATCATCAATTTCTTCATCATCATTCTTATTGTCATCATCATTACTATTTGAAGATTCTGCCATAAGGCAGAAGTTGGTTGATGAAGATGAACAATTAATTAAAAAACTACTCAAGTTCCCATCTTGTTCCATACAAAATTGGGTTTTCTCAACATTAATAATAATACTAGAATTAGAGGGAACACAAGCATTTTTGTCATGGCAACAAGATAAAGTAAACATATCATCATGAGATTTATATAAGCAATTTTTAGAAGATATGCAAGGACTATCTACACAAGCATGTAAATCATTTGTAGTTGTCGGAGATTGTCCCCAGGAACTAGGGGTGTCTCCAAGGTATCGTGCAAGGGGCTGAACACGGAGTCAAACAGTCCACAACGTGCTCCGGCGACGGTGCTCGTCAGGCTCGCTGCGGACGACACTGCAGAGATTGACACAAGGTATTACCCAGGTTCAGGGCCCTCTTGTGGAGGTAAAACCCCTACGTCCTGCTATGGTGTATTGCACTGCTTGAAGAGTTTACAGTACAAGGAGAGCTTGTCGAGCTCAAGGTGGCTAACAATGGCTACTCACTAGTCTTTAGATCTAGGGTTAGGGTTTGCTAGAGCTGCACCAACCGAAGATCGAACCGAAGATCCAACCCAAGATCCAACCCCCTTGCTAGGGCGTGCTCCTCCTCCTTTTATAGGCGTCCTGGGCCTCTTCTGCCCAAACATTTGGGCGGGAAGGGCTACCACATGGCGACGAAGGAGGAGGCACGGTGCACCGTAAAGGTGAGGTCTACCATAAAGGTAAAGATCGTGGACGCGGTCCACGGCAGGGGAACGGCGTCACCAAAGCTGAAAAGGGGCGCCGACCAGCTGGCAGCGGGCTGGCGCTTGCCGAGGTGGGAGGTGGCCCATGGTGACGTCGTCCTTGGAGCGTAGCTGCAGACTGTTCCCTTGTCACCAAAGAGGCAATACTCGTTGTCCGCTTTGCTTGGCTCCGCTTTGTTGACTGCTTTATACATGGAAACGGCAACTGCGGCGTCGTCGTCACCGTGCGTAGGCACGCGCGTCACTCTGCGCATGGCGCAGAGTCCATGTGCGCTCTGCCGCGGGGGCAGAGATAGCTTCACGAAGAAAGCGCTTCGCGAGGCGAAAGGCCTCGCCAAGCCCTTCGGCTTGGTCCTTAGTAGAATTGCGGGCGGCGTCGGAGACGCCTTGTCGAAGAGCGATCCCTCGCCGAGGGAAAGAACCCTTGGCGAGGAGAATAACCCTTCGCGAGGAGAGAAATCCTCGCGAAGCTCGCCAGGCTTGGAGAGCCTGGTCCTTAGCGAAAATCACCTGAAGAATCTTGTGGGCCCTGGCAGGCCGGCCCGTGGTACCCTGGTTTCCACTGTGCCGACAGTAGCCCCCGGGCCCGCGATGGGCACGCCGAGGCCCATGACGAAGGCGAAGCGTCGAGGGGCCAAAGATGCCTGACAGGGCCGCGACACGTGTCACGCAGCGGTTGCGCCCGCGGCCGCGGCCTCCTCGGCTCCAACGGGCGACGTGGTGGGGCCCGCCACGACTCGAGTGCTGGTCAATAAAGCCTGGGCGCGCAGGCGGCGCCCATTACTTCTCCCGTAACTCCTCCGCACACTTCTCCCCACGCCTCCAATCTCTCAGAGAGCTTCAACCTCCAGCGCACTCTTCTTCTTCTCCGGCGACCAATGGCGCCCAAGAAAGCAGGTGCCGACAAGGGCAAGGCCACCAGTGCAAGCGAGCTCGTCGGCGGCGACGGCGCGGGCGGGCACGTCCGCGGCGATGGCGCGTGCCGCTGCTCTCGAGGGAGCACTGCCGAAGACGCGCGTCACCGCAGCGACGATAGCGACGGTGCGCCACCTGGCGGCGGCGAAGACCAACGAGCACGGCGCCACCGAGCTGAGGCCGGCCGGTAGCAGGCTTACCGACACCTTCTACCCCATCTTCATTCATACTCTCTACGCCGGCCTGGTACCACCATTCTCTGATTTCCTCTTGGCGATCTTGGAGACGTACCAGATCCAACTCCTTCATCTCCATCCCAACTCCATCCTCATCCTTGCCATCTTCGCCCACTTCTGCGAGGCCTACGTCGGCATCCGCCCCTCGGTGGCGCTCTTCCGCAGCTTCTATTCCCTTCGCAACTCCGCCAAGGGCGAGCGGCTCGGATGCGTCTCTTTTCGCATCGTCGACGCCCGGAGCGACAACTACATCCCCATCGCCTGGCTTGGCGAGGATCGCCATCACCAAGGTGACGAAGAAGGTCGACAAGTTCCGCGAGAAGTGGCTCTTTGTCGACACCAAGGCCACCAACCCTCTCTGGAGGTGCCCGAGGCGCCGCCGAGGAAATGGGCGCGCTGGTCGAGCGCAGACTTCAGGGGCTCGAAGCTTGACGCGGTGTACGTGTACTTCCGTCACATCCGCGACGCAGGGGTCACCGGTCAAATGGTGGCGAAGGACTTCACCAGGCGCCGCATCGCTCCCCTCCAACAGCACGCCGAGCCGGTGTGGCGATACGACGGCAAGGACGACGCCATGCGGCTAAGCAGGGACGGCTTCGAGCCTGATGTGCTCCGCCAGATCATGAATGTTCTCTTCACATCGCCGGAGATCCCGCCCGCCAAGACGGAGGCGACCAAGCCGCTCATCGTCTTCGCCGAGGAGAGCATCGCGGAGCAGCGCTCGCACATGCCCATCTTCGACGAGTGGGGAATCGTGCCCGCGGGGCACAGCGGGCCTCGCCCTAACCCGTGGGCGGCGGAGCCGGAGTACGTGGACGAGGCTCCTGAGGCTGAGGAGGCGAGTCTGCCGAGGAGGAGGCCTCGAGAAGCGAGGACCCCCTTGGCGAAGACGAGGCTTCAAGGGGCGATGGCCCCGTCGGCGAGGGCGCCAGGATCCTCGAGGAGCGCCCACGCCGAAGTGGACCTCCAGGTGCTTTCCTCCGGCGACGAGGAGGACGCCTTCCGCATCGTCCGCTCCCAGCGCGCCGATGAGGAGGAGGAGACGAGCGGCGGCGGAAAAGGGCGTTGCGAGCCCCGCTCCAAGGCCGTCCACGACAGGAGGGCCGCAACCGCGGGAGGCATCCCTCGCGCGGAGACAAGCGCGGCCCAAGAGGAGGCCGGAGCAAGCCTCACCCAGCCTCCCAAGGCGAAGAAGAGGGTGTGGGTGATGGCCGGCGAGTAAGCCCTTGACTTCTCTTTCTTCTTCAAGATTTCACTTTGAGAATTCCCCCCTTTGAAGGATTTTCGACTTGTCTTCTTTTCAGGCAGCCCGCGGAGCCAAAGAAACGGCGGCTCGGCGAGGCTGGAGAGACCACCAGCGTCGCCATGGAGACGCCTGCAGCCGGCGAGCCGCAGCAGGCAGTTGCTTCTCCCGCGGTCGAGCACCGCGCGGAGACGGTGATGGCTGAAGAGAGCGTGGCGTCGCCGATTCGGGCGGCGACTCCTCCAGCGGCGGAGCACCGCGTGGAGGAGGAGACGGCAGAGGCGGCGACGTCGCCAACCAGGGCGGCGACTCCTCCGGTCCAGCAGGAGGCGGAGGAGGAAGCCGTGGACGAGGACATCGTCGCGGAGCCGCCTCCAGAGGAGGGGGCCTCGAGAAGGGCCGACGCGTCTGGGGCCGCGGAGGACGCGGCCGTTGCAGAGGGGGCCGGAGGCGCCGCCGAGGAGCAGGAGGCAGAGACACCTCTGGAGCCCCCAAGCGACGGGGCCAGGGGCGAAGAGATGCCCAGCCCCCTGAGGGCTCCTGATGCGGGCGGCGAGGACGACGCCCCCACAAGCCCCCATGTCGCGGCGGGGGCCGCTACAAGCTTGGGGCAGGATGCCCTGGGCGCCTCAACAAGCGTCGAGGCCTCTGCGCCCCACAGCAGCGTGGGAATCTCCTTGGCGCTGCAAGCGCCGCATCGCCAAGCGGCTTATCGCCGGATCGTCCTCAACCGGGCGCGGCGAGCGCTCGACGGGTTGGAGGAGCAGCTCGCCAGGGAAGAAGACGCCTTGGCGAAGGAAAAGGCGAGGCTCAGCGAAGCCTGGGCCCTTCTCTTCGAGAGGGTGGAGGTGTGCCGCCGGTGGGATGCGGCGGCCCAGGCGGAACGCCAAGAGGCCCTCCGCTTCGCCAAGGAGACCCGCGACAGCGTCAAGCGGGAGGCGCAGGAGGTGATGGACGAGCTTGACGCCGCCAGGGAAGCGCTCGAGGTGGAAACCACCTCCAAGCATGACGAGCTGGCGGCCGCGAAGCAGCAGTTCGCCGCCGACTCCGAGGCCGCCAAGGCCAGCCTGAAGGAGCTCCGCGAGGGGCTGGACGCCCGCGAGGCGCAGCTGGCGCCTCGCGAGGCCGAGCTGAAAAGGCGCCAGGAAGAGCTCGCCCTCCAGGAGAAGGAGCTGCAGCGGCGCGAGGAGCAGGTCCAGCGGCTCGTGAAGGACCAGGCCACCCGCGAGGGGCAGCTGGCGGAGCGTGAAGGCCGGGTGGCCACCGACGAGGCCAACCTTGCAGCAGAGCAGAAAAGGCTCCAAGAGGAAGCTGACCTCAAGGTCAAACTCGTCCGCGAAAGCCTCTCCAAGGAGTATAACGAGAAGGTCGCGAAGCACGAGGACCGCCTCACGTCCACACGCAAGGGGCTCGAGAAACGCGTCAAGGAGCTTGAGCAGGAGGAGAAAAGGTTGACCTCCTGCCTCCAAGTCTCTCGGGAGGCCCAGGCGCGCGCCGAGGGAAACGCCTTCGCCTTGGAGAAGGACTTGGACGAGCTCCGGCAGCGGGTGGGGCCGGTCACGGCCCTGGTGGAGCAGGCACGGGACCAGCGCCAGGTCGACCGGCTCATGACGCGCCAGCGCCGGAGCATTCTCCAGAGCCTGGTGAGTCGCGTGCGCGCCGTCGGGAGAGATCTGAGGGTCGACGTCCCCTCCTTCTCCGCAGCGACCGACGACGAGACCTCGTACTCGCTCTTCTTCGAGCAATTCCTTGGAAAACTTGAAGGGGTCGCGAAGAGCTTCGACAAGCGTGTCGTGGAGGAGAGTCGCGACCTCCTTGTCGTTGGCGTCACCAACATCTTCAGCAACCTCGTGAGGCTCCAGCCCCCACTTGACCTTGAGGACGTGATGGCGCCACCACGTGCCATCAGCGACAAGGCGCGGGAGACCGCCAAGCAGGCCGCCATCGCGTACGCCAAGAAATTCGACCAAACCTTGGTCGACGAAGACGAAGGCGACGGCGAGGAGGCCCTGGAAGGGGCGGAAACCACCGCGGACCGCGCCGGCACCTCAGGAGGCGCGATGGCCTGAGCTCCTTGCCTGCTGCTGGACGTGCCGAGGGCAAATTTATCTTAGTCATTTTGATTGTAAACTTTGTAAAAACTTATCGAGTTATATTGGAGTATGCTTGTGGACGTCCCTCGGGAGGCTTTTGTCTTTCCCTTCATGTCTTTTTCGCTCTACGTCTTAGGACCCTCTCTTAGCGCTACACCACCGCCGCTTCGGTATGTGCGAGTCAGTGCTCCACAAGTCCGGGGGGTGCGTGAGGCCTCGAGAAGTAAGAGCTCCTCGAAGCGCGATGCTTGGGGCTCCCCTTTGACGTGTGATGGGGGGATACTTTATAGGTAGGCCCATGGACCCGGAAAGTAGACCCGCCAAGACCAAGAAGGCCAAAGCCGAGTCACGTATCAAGTCGCATGGGCTGGGCTGGAGACAAGCCGACCAAGGCCCATGATGAAGAAAGGACCCGTCCGGAAGGAGTCCAAGTACAACCCGGAGTCTAAACTTGGAAGACCAAGACGTAGAGTAGGACTCCGTGTTCTAGTATGACTCGGTGTAAATTGTAAGTCCAGAGACCCGGCAGCCTATATAAGCGGGGTCCTGGACCTTAGATCGAAAAAGCTTCAACCAGTAGAGAAACCCTAGCCACCAGAGAGAAGTCGCCGGCTCCTAAGTTGTGGGAGCCGGGTCCTTGTAATCGAGATACCATCAAGAGCAATAACATAGAAGCAGGAAGTAGGTCTTTACCTCGAATCAGAGGGGCCGAACCTGGGTAAATCCTTGTTCCTTGGCGAGATTAACTGTTCCAGCGTACTTCAGTCATCAATGGCCCCAGAACTCATCTTCCCTGAGGAAGAACTTGCCGTGACAACCCCACGACAGTTGGCGCCCACCGTGGGGCCTACGGTGACGAAAGGAGTTGAGATCGTTGGAGCTGCTCGTCGAGCTATGGAGAAACTCGCCATCGGGCGGGTCTACACTGATGAGCATGGAGAAACAGAGATCGATGACTCAGGCTGGACTTCGGAGATGAACGAAGTCGACGAAGGCTACCAGCTTGTCTTTGGAGGAATCAACGTGTTCGTCGGGATGGTGTGCGCGTCGGGTCTTCGCGAGAACTCGGCGGAGTCGGTACCAGAGCTAACTGTTATCGTCGAGTCCGACGGCGAGGAGTCGGTCGGAACTTCAGAGGTCGGCATCATCGCCGAGTCTGAGGAACCCCTAGCTGAGGAACCAGAGGTGATGCAAGAGTCAGATTCAGATTATGATGCAGATTCAGAGTCCATCCTACCCTTGTTTGAAGATCGGCTTGGGTACGGGATAGAGGAAGAGGATTATGAGGAGTCGCCAGTACGCGCTCGTGTTGTTGGAGTCTACATGTCTGGGAACACTGGAAATCAGTTTGATTCAACTTTACTGACAAAGGAGATTAATGCAAGTAATGCCGCAGAGAGGGCGGCCGAGTTAACCAACGCTCGTGCTGCGTTGGAGAAGCAACTAGCTGATATCACAGAGGCAAACCGTAGACTAGCTGCAGAGCAGGCCCGAGTCCAAGATGAAGCTCAGGTCGTGCGGAGGCGCCGCGAGGAGCTTACTTCAATTCAGCATCGCCGAGCCAGGAGTCGCTTGCGAGATGGAGTCCACATCAATCCAACCAATCTATTCACCACACCCAATGGTCCAGGCAGAGGAGCCGGACTAGGAGGCTCAGCGGCAGCAGGAGGCGCCGCAGGAGGAGCCGGAGGAGCACCACCACCACCACCACCACCACCCCCAGAAGGATCGGGAGGCAGCCGTGCTAACGGACCACCGCCTGAAGGAGGAGTCGGAGGAGGAGCATCTGGTGGCTTAGGGGCACAGCCTAACAGATTTCATACTCCAGAAGGACATTACTCTAATCCTATGGACAACGTGCATGCGGCGACTCTGAGATTGGAGAACATCTTGGTACCAGAGGGACCAGCGGGTCAGGAGACTCGTGATGCTATCGAGCTGCTGAAGACAGCTTTAACTCAGCAAGCTTTGTATCCAACTTTTCCAGACGCAAGTAGGCTACATTCAACACCCTTCAACTCAGGTACGAGGAGTCGGCATGGCGAGTCCAACCCGGCAAACTCTACAAGTGCAAGGCGTCGTGAACTAGTGAGGAATCGTGCAAACATCCCAACCGCTTCGCAAGCTCAGCTAGTGGTTGATGAAGCAAGGCAACGACGAGAGAGAGAAGCAGCAAGAGCTCGGGAGGCAGAGAGGGACAGAGCGTTAGTGGGTGCACACAACCCGCCTCAGCCAACCCGGGTGCACGAGGAGGTGACTTCTCCTGGTACTTCCCCAGCATTAACAGGACCAGAGTGTTTATCTGATGCCATCAGGTCCGAGTCCTTTCCCAGCAGTTTCAAGGAGCCGCGCAAGGTTCCAAACTATGAGCCTAACATGGACCCGACCTCTTGGTTGGGTACATACGAGATGGCGATGAGTATTCGCAACGCTACAGGTAATCTGTGCGCCAAGTTCATGTATCTTATGATGGAGGGAGCAGCCAAGGTGTGGATGCGCAACTTGCCTCCTAGGTCAATCAACTCTTGGGAGCAATTGAAGGCGGCTTTTATTCAGAATTTCCAAGGCACATGCAAGAAACTCAGCACCATCGAGGACCTGGAGCGGTGTGTCCAGAGGAAGGGCGAGTCGGCAAGGCACTGGATGAAGCGAGTCTCAGAGATCATTAACTCCTCACAAGGACTCCCACCAGTTTCAGTGTTAATGGCGATGGAGAGAAATTGCAGTTACAATCCCTTGAGTTGGAAGCTAGGTCGTATGAAGGAGAGCCTGAATCAAGGTATTCCCCTTACGATTGGTGAGATCATGGCAGGTGCTAATAAGCACGCTGCCACAGACAAAACAAAGGATCAGGAGGAAGGAGCTAAAGGACAAGGTGGCAATGGACAGAATCAGAACCAGAATCAGGGAGGTGGCAAGAGGCCATATGGAGACAACTCTGACCTAGTAGCCAACACAAACACTGGAGTCAGACGCAAGGACAACAATTCTGGCGGGTACCAAGGCCGCACTCCAAGCACAGAGGAGGTCTTGAGAATTCCATGCCCTAAGCATGCCAAGAACGGTAGATGCGGTCATACCTTGGGACAGTGCGTAGATTTGCAGCGCGCCAGGTTCCAAGGGCCAGGAGGAGGTAACAACAATGGTGGATATAGAGGAAACAATGGAGCCGGAGGACCCGGCAATAACGGTGGAGGAGCCGGCAACAACCCAAACCAACCTCAAGGAGGAGGTAATCAGCAGGGCGGGTTCCAGCAGAACCCGAAGCAGCTCAATGATGGCAATGGTCAGTATTATGTTACAACTCGGCAGCACAACCCGAGTCGTGGCAGCTACCATGTCTTCACAACTAGTACGTCCAAGCGTTCCAAGAAGTTGAAAGTCAGAGCAGTTAATGCAGTAGAGCCGGCCCTTCCACAATGGCTCAGGTGGTCAGAGCAAACCATCACATGGAGTCGGGCAGATCATCCTCCAAGAGTCGACGAGCCAGGGCAGTTAGCCTTGGTAGTGGCACCTCAAGTTGGGGGCTATACATTGAACAAAGTGCTTATGGATGGTGGAAGCAGTATCAACATCTTATATTATGACACATTCAAGAGGATGCAGCTGCAAGATAGACAGCTAATTCCAACAGAGACGGTGTTCCATGGGATAGTACCAGGGAAGTCGGCCAAGCCCATTGGTAAGATTTATCTTGAGGTTGCTTTTGGCACAGTGGAGAATTTTCGTTCAGAGATTATGCCTTTTGAGGTGGTGGACCTTAAGAGCCCATATCATGCTCTTTTTGGTCGACCTGCATACTTTAAGTTTATGGCCAGGCCTTGTTATGTGTACTTGAAGCTCAAGATGCCAGGTCCAGCAGGAATCATCACAGTTAATGGTAGCAGACAGATGGCATTGGAGTGCGAGTTAGGTGATGCAGCTATGGCTGAAACAGCTTGTGCTCAAGAGGAGCTGAAGTTTTACAAGGCAAACGTGGATCCGGAGGACAACTCGGTCCTTAAGAAGCCGGCCACAGAGGAGAAGATGAAATTCAAGTCAGCTCAGGACACAAAGCAAGTCGACTTCACCCCTGGTGACTCTTCCAAGCAGTTCACCATTGGGGCACACCTCTCTGATAAATAGGAAAGCGCGCTCGTCGAGTTCATCCGTGAGAACCGGGACGTCTTTGCATGGAAGCCATCTGACATGCCAGGAGTCCCGAGAGAACTCGCCGAGCACAGCTTACACGTTAATCCTAATGCAAGACCAGTCAAGCAGGGTCTGCGCAAGTTTCATGATGACAGGAGGAAAGCCATAGGAGAAGAGGTGGCTCGGCTCCTCGCAGCCGAGTTCATCAAGGAGGTCTTTCACCCAGAGTGGGTGGCTAATCCAGTGTTGGTACCAAAGAAGACAGGAGAGTTGCGGATGTGCATCGACTTCACGGGCCTGAACAAGCATTGCCCTAAGGACCCGTTTGCACTACCTCGCATAGACCAGATCATCGACTCCACAGCGGGGTCAGAGTTGCTTTGTTTCTTGGATGCATATTCAGGGTACCATCAGATCAGACTCAACATAGAGGATGAGTTGAAGACGTCCTTCATCACGCCCTTTGGAGCATTTTGTTACACAACAATGCCCTTTGGACTCAAGAATGCAGGAGCTACATATCAGAGATGTATTCAGAATTGTTTCAAGAAACAGATTGGAAGGAATATTCATGCTTATGTGGATGATGTAGTTGTTAAGTCTCAGAAAGCCGACTCTCTGATAGCAGACCTGACAGAAACGTTTGAGAACCTACGCAAGTATAAGATGAAGCTCAACCCGACCAAGTGTGTTTTTGGAGTCCCTGCTGGCAAACTCCTAGGCTTCATCGTTTCAGAGAGAGGCATCGAGGCAAATCCAGAGAAAATCAAGGCTATCCATAACTTGCAGAAGCCGACTTGTCTGAAGGACGTCCAAAAGCTCACTGGATGTGTGGCAGCTCTGAGCAGGTTTATTTCCAGACTCGGGGAGAAGGCGGGTCCTCTCTACCGACTCCTGAAGAAGTCAGACAAATTCCTATGGGATGAAGAAGCTGATCGTGCTTTTGAGGAGTTGAAGAAAACTTTATCAACAGCACCAGTGCTTGCAGCTCCTACAGATAAGGAGCCCATGTTATTATATGTAGCTGCCAACGAGAGAGTTGTCAGTGCAGTAGTAGTTGTGGAACGTGCAGAGGAAGGAAAGGAGTACCCAGTGCAGAGACCTGTCTACTACATCAGTGAAGTCCTCACAGAGTCAAAGCAAAGGTACCCTCAGTGGCAGAAACTAGTTTATGGGGTTTTTCTTGCAAGTAGAAAGCTTAAACATTATTTCCAAGAGCATCCAATTAAGGTGGTGAGTTCAGCACCACTGGCAGATATTATACGCAACAGAGAGGCAACAGGGCGAGTTGCCAAGTGGGCAATTGAGTTAGGTCCTTATCATATCACATATGAGCCAAGGACAGCGATCAAATCTCAAGCTTTGGTTGATTTTGTCAATGATTGGACAGATTTTACATCTTCACCAAGCACACCCTGCACCAAGTATTGGACAATGCACTTTGATGGGTCCAGACAGTTGGAAGGCTCAGGAGCCGGCGTGGTGTTAACCTCACCTAAAGGAGATAAGTTAGCATATGTCCTTCAGTTACACTTTGATTGCACCAACAACATGGCAGAGTATGAGGCTTTGCTACATGGCCTGCGTTTGGCCAAGGAGATGAACATCAAGCGTATCAGGTGCTTTGGAGACTCGGATCTCGTAGCTCAGCAAGTATCTGGAACTTGGGACTCGAAGGATGCAAACATGGCAGCTTATAGAAGAGCAGTCGAACAGATAGCCGGGTTCTTTTCTGGTTATCAAGTGGAGCATATTGACAGGCGCAAGAACGAAGCCGCTGATGCGTTATCACGACTCGGCTCTCGTCGAGAGAAAGTACCACCAAATGTGTTCTTAGATGAGCTTCATCATCCTTCAGTCAAGCTGCCCACAGAGGAGGAGTTAGCTTTTCCAGACCCAGAGTCGGCACTTGTTGCAGCAGTACGAGCAATCCCAACATGGACAGAGCCCTACCTAGCATATCTCCTGCGGGGTGAACTCCCAAAGGATGAAGTCAAGCGAAAGCAACTCATCAGGCGGTGCAAGTCCTATACAGTCATTAATGGCGAGTTATATAGAAGAAGCGTTACTGGAGTCTACCAGAGATGTGTGTCTCCAGAAGAGGGCAAGCAAATATTGCAAGAGATCCATGCAGGAGATTGTGGTCATCATGCATCCACTAGATCCTTGGTGTCAAAAGCTTTCAGACACGGGTTCTTTTGGTTGACAGCACATTTAGATGCAGAGAGGATAGTTCGAGTCTGTGATGGATGTCAAAGGTACGCAAGGCAAGACCACGTGCCAGCTCAAGAGCTCAGAACCATCCCTATCACTTGGCCATTTGCAGTTTGGGGACTCGACATGGTGGGCCCTTTCTCAAAGTCGCCTTGTCAGAAGACCCATCTGCTTGTAGCAGTTGACAAGTTCACCAAGTGGGTGGAGGTGGAACCCGTCAGCAGAGTCGACGGTGCATCAGCTGTGAGATTCTTCAAGAAGATAGCCACACGTTTTGGGTATCCTCACAGCATCATTACAGACAATGGTACCAACTTATCAGTTGGGGAGATGGCCAAATTTTGTGGTGAGAACAACATCAGACTCGACCTAGCCTCAGTAGCACATCCACAGTCCAACGGACAAGCAGAGAGGGCAAATCAGGAGTTGCTGAAGGGAATTAAACCCCGGCTCCGAGTCCCTTTGCTAAGAGCCGCCGGGTCTTGGGTTGAGGAGTTACCAGCAGTGCTTTGGAGCATCAGGACGACTCCTAACAGATCTACTGGCTTCACACCTTTCTTCATGGTGTATGGAGCAGAAGCTGTCTTGCCAAGCGACTTGTTGCATGACTCGCCACGAGTCGCCAATTATGTTGAGACGGAAAACGAACTCGCCCGCCAGGACTCGGTCGATGCACTTGAGGAAGCAAGGGAGTTAGCCCTTGAGAGATCAGCAGTTTATCAGCAGGACTTGCGGCGATATCACGCACGCAGAGTCAAGACCCGGACTTTCCAGGAAGGGGACTTAGTGCTTCGCCTTGTCCAAAATAAGGAAGGGATGCACAAGTTATCTCCACCATGGGAAGGACCGTTCGTCATAAGCAAGAATCTGAACAACGGGTCATACTATCTGATGGATGTGCGAGAGCCGGCAAGTGTAGGCAAAGGAGCTGATACAGCTCATACCCTAGATCCTTATGCAGAGGCAAAGAGGCCTTGGAACATAGCTCAGCTACGTCCATATTATACCTAAGTTGTAATAGATTCATGAGTTGAAAGGCAATGAGCCCAGTGAGCCATGCCTAGATGTAATCGAATTATTATGATCAAATGAAATAAAGCCGGCTTTTGTGAACATGAGTCCTTTAGTCGAGTCACCCAGTGAGTGCGCTTTGTTCTTTAAATTTTGATCATCAGGTTCTTGGGGGCTTGCTTTTCAGTGAAAAAAGTTAAGCTTAAACTCTTGGACCCGGCACAGAAGCCAAACTTTCCTAGTTTTCTCGCTGGTAAGTCAGATGCATCCTGCACAATATGATCTATCTACAGGCATGACTCGTTTCTTTCTCTTATGGATCCTAAGGAACATATGAGTTAAGAACCTGTCAGCACAAACTGTACGAGAAGTCATGCAGGGCCTACTTATTCATCAGTGAAGAACTAGACGGGTTATAAGAACCAAGCCGATTGGCACAAATTTTAAATAGATAAACAAGCTCAATTGTTTAAAGCACCAGTAGTGCACCATTACAACTCAAAAGAGCTGACAAGCTCAACAGTTTAAAGCACCAGTAGTGCATCATTACGGCCCAAAGTAGCTAACAAGCTACATAGTTTACAGCCATCAGAAATAAATTATTACAAACTAGAAGTCGTCTAGAGAATTGTCTTTTACAGGAGCTGAGTCCTTGACTGGAGCTGTGGAGTCCTTAGCCGGAGACTTGTCTTTCGCCTGTGCGGCAGATGTGGAAGTCGACTTTCCAGGAGACTTTGTGGCAACTTTCTTCATCTGATAGCCAGTTCCCCTGGGGTTCTTCATGTGTTTGCTCAACTCCTCTTGAATTTGGGAGCCGCCAGTTGCGACTCTTGAAGGGGTGGGCGCAGCAGGAGTCTTCAGCGTGGGCTCTGCACCAGTCAAGTCGCCAGTCCTAGGAGCCGCTGGAGTGGAAGAGCTTGGCCCAGTGGATGGGGCACCAGTCATATCCTGTGAGGGACGCCCAAAGTTTACGATGGGAGGAACTCCTGGATTAACCCTCTTGTTCTCCAAGTCATAGTGATGAACCCATACCTCCGGGTCCATCTTGTTGGCGATTTCACAGGCGTAAGGCCGCACTAACAACTCCTCAGCCTTAAAGTCGTCTTGGGTGAAAGGTTTGCCGTCTTCATGCTGCTCTGGCTTCCCCATAGTGAGCATTGCTGGCTCCAGGACAGTGGGGTAGTAGCTGTGGGCCAGTGCAAGTATTCTTATGGCAGATCTCCTCATAGCAGATTGTTTCCACAGGCGCATGTACCCTGGAGCCCTAGACAGCTCATCAACCAATCGTTCAGGCTCCTTGGGGTACTTGCCCTTGGAGTTCAGATATTTTACCACAGAGCGAGCACCCTCCTGCAGCCCATGGCAGTGGTCTAGCACGGAATGGAGTTGTTGGCTAGTTGGCAGCTTGAGTTTTGGGGAGTCAGCCCCTGCAAAGTAAGAGAAGTCAAAAGCCATAAGTAACTGAGTTTCGTATATAATGCTAAAAGAAGGCAAGTGCAGTAACTTACCAAAGATATGATGACACATCGCCTTAATCCCCTTTTGGCATACATCCAGGACGGCTCTCAGATCAGTGTGTGCCTTCTGGGCAGCCTTCTTTGCTTCAGCCGACTCTTTCTTCACCTTAGCTAGCTCAGCAGCTAGGGTTTGTAAGTTCTTCTCCAGTTGGAGGGAATGCTGTTTTTCAGATTCAGCAGATTGGGCACTGGAAGCTGCTTGGTCTTCCAACTTTTTCATGTCTCTTTTCATCTTTGAGACAACAGTCTGAAAAAGCAGAAGTCATGAAAAGCAGAAGTCAGCGATGTACAAGTCGACAATTAACAAGTCAAGAAAAAGCAAGTCAGATTTTTTACAAGTCAAATTCTATAGCTAATGAGCTCCAAGTCGTCACAAGTTAACAACTTGGCGCTTGGGGGCTACTCAGGAGTCAGATTTTTTCCAGACACGCAAGTCTTAGTGGAGAAGTCATAAGCTCCAAGTCGCCACAAGTTAGCAACTTGGCGCTTGGGGGCTACTGGCAGATCAGAAGTTTTTCATCAAGATAAGTATGAGTAGAGTGGACATATTTGCAGCTCCAAGTCGCCACAAGTTAGCAACTTGGCGCTTGGGGGCTACTCGCAGAACAGAGTTTTTTCTTCAAGTAAGGTATCAGTAAGCAACATATATTGATAGCTCCAAGTCGTCGCAGGCTGACAACTCGGCGCTTGGGGGCTACTCATGCAAAAGTTTTTGGTCTAAAGGACCCGACAGACAGTAAATTAGCAGCCCCGAGTCCTAGTAGAGCTAAGGACTCAGGTCTTGGGGGCTACGGTATGCAAGTTTTTTCTACCTAGTAGGTGATTTGAGTTCAGGATGAAGCACCTATCTTAGCTCCAAGCCACCAAAGATAAGGTGCTTGGGGGCTACTGTAATAGGAGACTAATGGATAGAGCATAAAGAGCACAAGTTAGAATGCTTACATTATGAATCATCTCAAGGGCTCTGAGGGCTACTTGCTCCTCATCCTTTAGTTTGGCGGCTTGATCATTAAGCTCTATGGCCTCAATGTAGGCCTCGTTGAAGGATTTGTTGTCGGATATCCGGAGCCGGCTGTAGTCAGTTGAAGATTTTGCTGGTTCAGTGTTCAGCCGAGAAGTGGGAGCCGCCTTTTCCTGACTCGGAGGCATCTGAATCGTAGTAGTTGGAGTTCCACCCCCAGAGGAGGATGGGATCACCACAGGAGTCTCCAACCGAGTCTTTGGAGCGGACTCGGGAACAGGGGGAGTCCCAGTAGCTGTTGCACCAGCAGATGTGGGAGTCGTAGGAGCTGTCTTTGTACTCGTCGTCTGAGAAGTCGACGGCGGTACAACTCCTCGGCCGGAAGTCACGTCATCCATGCCCGGTAGCTTGGAGACCTTGGCGCAGGGCCGGGCTCTGAGACAGGACAGGTTAAAAGTCAGATATTGAGTAAAAGATAAATATAGACGACATACTAGTAAAAACCAAGGAGAAAGGTCATACCCAACATTTGTCTCAAGATCCAAAGCTTCTTGAGAGTCAGAAGAGAAGATTGACATTCCTGACACATAGGAGTCAGCCTTCTCAGGAGGAGAGGTCGACTTCCTCTGGTGTGATACAGGTAGAGGAGGAGGAGACTCTGCAGGGCCACTTGAGCGTAGTTTCCTTTTCTTGGCAGCAAGGACTTGCGCAGGAATTTCTTCGGGCTCGCTGGAAGAGCTGCTAGACTTGCGGACTCGTGAGGCGGGTACCTTAGGCACAGCAGCCCGGGACCCACTTTTTGGAGCTGGAGGAGTCGGGGAGCGACTCTTGGCATCTGATGACTCCTCAGATGGAATGGTTTGGGCTCCTGCAGGGCTTGATTCGGTATGCTCCTTGTCAGCAGATTGTGCCTCAGAAGAGGACTCCTCCTCAACGACATTGACAGTGGGAGCCTCAGGTGAGGACTCCTCATCTTCATTCTCATCACCAGCAGCAGTAGCCTCTTTAGAGGACTCCTCGCTGGCTTCTTCTTCTTCCTCAACAATCTCTGCAGCAGCAGAGGTGCTCCCTTTGCCCTTGTCAGTTTCAAGGGCCGACTTCCAGAAGGAGTCGGTAAGCTGCAGAGAGGAAACAGAAAGTTTGAGTTAACAGATTGAGATAATGCAAGCAAGCAAGAAGGAAAGGCAGTTAAAGTACTTACAGCAGGAGCTGGGCAGGTAGAGCAGAAGGGTTGAAGCCCGAAGTGGGCCTGGTCCTTCACCATCTTTCCGGTCAGCTTCTTGATCAATCGACCAAGTTCAGGACCGTCAGATAACTTAGCAGTCATCCTAAGATCATCAGTGACACACCTGGTATACGAGCAGATGAGCCGGTTCCTAGGACTCAGCGGTTGAATTTTCCAGGTGGTCCAGCAGCGGACGAGATCCATGTTTTCCAGGTCATGAGAGAGGAGGGCCCGGATCCTAAGGATCAATGACTCGACTTTGGGCCGGGCGGCCTCTGAGCACCTGGCTTTCATAGCAGGAGTCACCTCCAGTCGGCTTTCAGAGAATTGGGGGAGTTTAGGTTCATCCTCGGGAGAGGTGTCTTTGCAATAAAAGAAGGACTTTTGCCAGTCCTTGATGCGGTTTGGAAAAACTGGCTTGGGGAAGACAGAATTTAGGCGACGCTGGAGGGCTACAGCGCCGCATTGTAAGAGAGGTCCACCGGAGGTTTCAGGTTGGGGGTTGCAATAGAACAACTCGAGCCATAGATCTAAGTCAGGTTTGATCTGGAGGTAATCCTCACAGAGAACAACAAAATTGGAAAGGGTAAGGACAGAGTTTGGAGCGAGGTCATGAATGCGCAGCTTGTAGAACTCGAGGAGCTGGCGGAAGAACAAATTACCGGGGGGCGTGAAGCCGCGGAAAAGATGCTCCGCAAAGATGACGACCTCGCCCTTCGCCGGAGAGGGCACCGATTCATCCCCAGGAGCTCGTGCCTTGACGCTTGATGGAAGAAGGCCAGCAAGGCGATGTGATTTCAGCTGCTCCACCGTGATGGTTGAACCGCCCATATCGGCGGAGATAGATCTTTTCGAGGAAGGTGCGGCGGCGGCGGCGGCCTCGGCGGCAATGTCGACGATCCTGCTTCCAGAAGAGGCCTTCGCCTTGGAGGTGCCCTTGGCGGCGCGCTTGGGGGCCATGGTGTACGTGCGGTGCAAGAGGAAGCGCTGCGCGGGAAAGGAACGAGTGTAGGAGAGACAGAAAGTTTGGGGAATGAAAGGCTTGGTGACGATTCGGTTCTCACCTTTTGACATTTATAAGAGGGTAAAAACCCTAGAGGTATACAGTGGTGGCCCGCGGTAAAATCGTGGATAACGATTCGATAGTTAAAAGATAAGGTTACAGAGAGGGAAGAATAGCCGGCTTGCTCCAGGAAGCCGAGTCCCCTGACTTAAAGAGTTGAAAATTGACAGAGTGGTGCACAGGAACAGCCACAGACTCGGCTAAGTGCTATAAAGAGCTAGAGCGGTGGACTTGTGCGAAAGGACAGGACAGACTCATTTTTATATATGTAATATGTTTTTATGCAGGAATTCATCTTGGAGCTAGCAGCAGGCGACTTTGAAGCCATTGGCTCAAGTGGAAGGAGTCGATCCAGAGAGTCGAACCAGCAAGTCAGAGGAAGCCGTCAAACTGCGCCCAAGATAAATTCGGGGGCTACTGATGGGGGGATACTTCACAGGTAGGCCCATGGACCCGGAAAGTAGACCCGCCAAGACCAAGAAGGCCAAAGCCGAGTCACATATCAAGTCGCATGGGCTGGGCTGGAGACAAGCCGACCAAGGCCCATGATGAGGAAAGGACCCGTCCGGAAGGAGTCCAAGTACAACCCGGAGTCTAAACTTGGAAGACCAAGACGTAGAGTAGGACTCCGTGTTCTAGTATGACTCGGTGTAAATTGTAAGTCCAGAGACCCGGCAGCCTTTATAAGCGGGGTCCTGGACCTAAGATCGATAAGCTTCAACCAGTAGAGAAACCCTAGCCACCAGAGAGAAGTCGCCGGCTCCTAAGTTGTGGGAGCCGGGTCCTTGTAATCGAGATACCATCAAGAGCAATAACATAGAAGCAGGAAGTAGGTCTTTACCTCGAATCAGAGGGGCCGAACCTGGGTAAATCCTTGTTCCTTGGCGAGATTAACTGTTCCAGCGTACTTCAGTCATCAATGGCCCCAGAACTCATCTTCCCTGAGGAAGAACTTGCCGTGACAACCCCACGACAGTTGGCGCCCACCGTGGGGCCTACGGTGACGAAAGGAGTTGAGATCGTTGGAGCTGCTCGTCGAGCTATGGAGAAACTCGCCATCGGGCGGGTCTACACTGATGAGCATGGAGAAACAGAGATCGATGACTCAGGCTGGACTTCGGAGATGAACGAAGTCGACGAAGGCTACCAGCTTGTCTTTGGAGGAATCAACGTGTTCGTCGGGATGGTATGAAGTAAGGCGGCATGAGACTCAGAAAATCCGATGGCTGTAGCCCCCGAGCGTCGAATCGAAGTACTCGAAAGTCGGGTCGATGCTCAGTAGAACTTGCGTCATTGTAGATCCAATGGTTGTAGCCCCCGAGGGTCATGTCGGCTTATGAATTATGGCGACATGAGACTCGACGCAGCCTCTGAGCTATCCATCAAAACTCTAAGTTTCGACGGACTGTAGCCCCCGTGGCTCATGTCGGCATGAGGCTTGATGAGAACATCTCGCCGGGTAACAGAGCGCAACGCCAATCTGTTTAAAACCCAGGAGGCGGCTGAATGAAAACATCTCGCCGGGTAACAGTGCGTGATGCAAATCTGTTTTAAACCCAGGAGGCGTCTGAAGACGAGTCGGCTTGCAGGAGACGGCCTTGATGAAGCGGCAACAAAAATACCTATCGAATAAACAATAACTGCATTAAGCTGTACTTTAAATGCAAGCTAAACAATTGTAAGGGCTAAGCCGACCATTTTTTCAATAAAAACATTTGGGTTGCAGATTATCTGCGGTCCCCTTAAGTTTTCTGGCTTATGCACTTTAGCCATATTTCGTGTGTTAGCAAACCTCCAGCACGGAACGTCTGCTGGGCAACAGGGATGCAACACCAAGCTGTTTAGACCCAGAACAAACGCCGGCTTTTGGTGCCGAAACACCTACTTAGGCGACCCATCACATAAGCGATCAGATGAATACTTTTAGGCGGACAAAACATTAGTTTGTAAGGCAACATGGCCAAAAAAAGCATCAGAACATAACCACTAGCACAAAGCAAATTCGGGTTGACATTGATAGCTTAATATATATGATCATCGGGAAATAAAAGATGGCATGATCTCGCAGTGCGAACCAGAATTTATTTCATGAGCATATATAATGTTAACGAGAGAATTGCTGAAAAACTTAGCTTTTTGGTGCTCTCGCATTGATGACGCATAAGCCGGGATGCAGCGATGATGTAGGCCGCGACGGCAATTAAGCCGGACCGCGACGATGAGTAAGCCGCGACGACAAATTAAGTCGGACCGCGATAAAGAGTAGACCACGATGGATCCGCCTAAGCCGGACATGGCGTAGATGACGATGAACTCGTCTAAACGAGGAGAAAGAGAGAGAAAAAAATTTGATTATTGTCGGGTTGTCACGTAAGCCGGAACAACGACGACGACGGGTACACCAAAAGACGCCATGCCGCGCCGGTAATTAAGCCTGAACGCGACGATAAATACGTCAGAGAGACGTCATGTCCTGTTAGCAATTAAGCTGGACTCGATGATAATTATGCCTAAAAAACATCGTCCGCGTCGACAATTAAGCCGGAACGCGATGACGGGTAGACAAGAACGTGACTTTAAAATTCTGCCATGAATTGTCATATGACTGGATTATAGGTGTGGTGCTAATTTCCACGTTCATGCATGTGATTAGCATGTGATTAGCGTTCCGCCCGCAAAATCCATGCATGCACATTGCTCCTTACGTAGCTTGTTGTTGCAAATTGGGTTTTTGCATGTGCGTATAGCTTTGGTGCAAGCCATACTGGATGAATTGCTGCCCTACTGTCCCTGACATATGATGTGCAGCGAGTAGCAAGCCTGCTGGAATTGCTGCCTCAAACCGACCCGGCTTCAAAACGTGCTGATTTCTGGAGAAGCACAATTCGGCAACCGACAGGATCCAGCAACCGTACGGATGGAAACCGATGTTGTTGATGATGAAGTTGCCGGCCGTACCGGCATACAAACCGATCCGTTGCGATCTGGCTGAGCAAGTGACGTCGACGATACGCGCCGATCAGCGGGCTGGATTGAGACGCTTGCCGGTACGTCGGAAGTCGGCAGGCAGGTCTTGTAAGCCAGAACAGCGACAATGAATATGTCGTAAAAACATCATGTCATGTTAGCAATTAAGCTAGAACGCGACGACGGGTATGCCGAAAAGGCAACATGCCGCATCGGCGATTAAGCCGGAACGTGACAATAAGTACGCCAGAAAAACGTCGGCAACCATCAATTCGCCTAGACCGGACGTCGGAAGCCGGATGTGGCGCAGATGACGATGAACTCGTTAGTCTGGAAAAAAACATCGGCCACGCCGTGACGACACATAAGCCGGAAAAACGTCGGGCCGGAAAGTCGAAGTCGTAGTTGACGATGACGCCGCCATGTTCGCGAGGACGCGTGAGCCGCCGCCATTGTTGATGTCGAACTTGAGCACGTTGACGCAGATGAGCCGGCCAGATGCGATCTGACTGATAATGTCGATGTTGAATACGTCGAACCGGATCAGCCTGCTAGATGCAATCTGACCGACGATGAGGATGTTGATCCCGCCCGGATCATCGCCTTGACGCCTCTTGCCCCACGGTGGGCGCCAACTGTCGTGGTACTGTCGAATCTAGCCGGGATAGGGGTGCCATCCGGCTAGGCATACACGCCGACGGTAGAGAGAAGATGTGGGGGGAGGAACGTTGCGGGATTCTGGTGACGGGATTACACACAGTTTAAATAACAAAAGCTACTTGGCTTGCACAAGAATAAATATTACAAATGGTTATTTCAAACATAAGAGGGATAGGCTTGTCTCTTAGGAGAGTGATTCCCAAGCAAAATATCTTACTCAACTTTAACTCAAATAATGCCCTTGCTTAAGAACTTGGTTACATATAAAATAAAAGGTGAACACATTTAAATAACTAAAACATCTCCCTATTTTTAATGTGACAAAGGTGTTTCAAAAATTCAAAATAAAAATATGTGGAGCTTCTCTATAATATTAGAAGCCTACATAAATTTTTCACTATTTTTGGAGCTTCTTAAGTGCTCTAAATAAATTACTAAAGTTACTGTTTTAAAAGATTCAGTAAATATAGAAAAGCTCAGGGGGTTTTTCAGAAAAATCCTTTTCTTTCTTTTCTTTCTTCTTCCTCCTCCGGACAGAAGGACGACAGCGACGTCGACGCTGCCACCTCCTGCTTGCCGACACACCGGGGAGGATAAGAGCGACGAGGAGCCGTCCGCATCTCGCCCTTGTTGTTGGGGGGATGAACCCCGGATACCCCAAAGAGGCTCACTCCTTCAAACTCCTCATGCCGGCTGAACGACGCCGCCTGCACTACGCCGGCTGGATCGGGCCGCCTGCGTCTACCCGGACGCAGACGTCCGGCTGGACTGAAGCCGGACCAACCAACCGACAGCTCCGTACCAGTGGGCCAGCCCCGCGTAACCGCTCTCAGTGAACAGTACTTCCTGTCGGGAGTTCTCTGTACAGAATCATGACAACGAGCTCCAGCCGGACCAGAGAGTAGTTGATGTCATAGGGTAATCCTGTAATTTCCTTGTAACCCAAAACCCTAGCCCGTTGCCTATATAAGGCGGGCTAGAGCCTCCTGCGTGAGGCAAGTAAGCAGGAGATAGAGGACAGTAGTAGAGAATCATCATCAACCTTCAGCCGGCCTGGACTTCCAGCCGGCTGCCACCTGAAAACAGCTCCAGGAGCACTCTGTAACCCATACTCTGTGATCAAGCAATAAGAATCAAGAAGAGCAGGACGTAGGGGTGTTACCTCCACAAGAGGGCCCTGAACCTGGGTACATCGCGTGTGTTTGCGTGCTTGTTACCCAATCCCGCGCGAGCGCCATCGTTGCCTTGTCCCACACTTCTTTTCCATCTTTGATGGATATGTCGTTGATGCCACCACGACATTTGGCGCCCACTGTGGGGCTCGCGACGAGCGGAATCACGTTCTGCGCGGGATCCCGGACCGTAGATGATCGGCGAGTCGTCTCCGGCCTCGTGCTCTCCATCGGCTCCATCGGGTGCGTCCTCGACAACACCAGGAGCTTCGCCGACGTGGGCTTCACCAGCGGAGGCACCGTCGTCACCTTCGGCGACTTCCACGTCTACGTCGCCGTCGCCGCCAAGGAGTACCCAGAGGAGGTCTACTCGTGCTTGGCTCCTTCGGTCTTCGATGCCAGCATCTGCGACAGCGACTCCGCCTTCGGCTACCTCAGCTCCGGCGACGCGGACTGCGACGACGCCAAGCTCAACATCTACGCCGAGGTGCACATGGTCGAGCACGTGGCGGCAGGAGGCGGCATCGCCACAACTGTTCACGAAGCTGGAGAACCTTCTCGCTTCCAGCGCAACCTCGAAGCTGACTTCGAGTTGCTGAGCACCCCCATCGCGCCAAGTGCAGACCCGTCCAAGGCGGCGGCCAAATTGGAGAAGATGCGTCAACAAATATATGACAAGGCGCTCCACCTCGCATCGACGCAACGCCGACTCAATGCTACGATGCGCGAGTACAATACCGTCCACGGCTTCGAGCCGGCAAGGGGCAACACGGAGAAGCTGAACGAAGTTAGGCGCAAAGGAGGGGATCTTGGCGGTGCCCTGAACCGTGCTGGCCAGCCACACGAGCATTCGGACATCATCTTGCCTGAGTACAGCTGCCCGGTGCAAAACATGAAGGTTGCGGAGGTGGCAGCAGCAGAACTACCCCATCTCCAAGGCGAGGAACTACGTCAACAAGCGTGCCGGGTCGAAGAGCTCATCGCCGCGGCTAACCGGCAGCAACGCGAAACCGAGGCAACGGCAAGCAGGGAGAATCATGATCCGCCTCCAGGCTACGACGCAGCCGGCAAGTCCAAGCAGGGCGTCGAGGCGTCATCCAGGAGCCGCGGCAGGGCGAAGGACAAGCAACCACGAGCTCATCGCGGAAGGAGCGCGAGTTCGCATCCCCGTGATCACGGCCGCGATTCGGCTGGGCGACATGAAGACGGCAACTGGAACAAGCTGCAAGCCGGCCACAACGCCAAGGAGCGAGTCGGACACAAGGTCACCATCGACCAGCGTCTGGGACCACTGGGGCCCGAGACGGGCAACGACGCGTGCAACCGCATCGACGCGCTCAAGGCGTCAAGCATCATCGAGGAAGAAGATGTCGCCGTGCATCGCTGCTTCGGACCTCGCATCCGGACCGAGCAGTTCCCGAGGGGATTCACCCTCCCAAGGGATACACCCAAGTACAACGGCACCGCGAAGCCGGAGGACTGGCTCGCCGACTACGTCACGGCGGTCAACATCGCAGGCGGCAACAAGCGGGTGGCTGTACGCTATGTGCCCCTCATGCTCCAGGGATCGGCTCGGACTTGGCTGAACAGCCTTCCGGCTGAAAGCATCAACAGCTGGCTGGATTTCGAGGAGGTGTTCAATCGCAACTTCACCGGCACCTACTTGCGCCCCGACAACGCACAGCTGTTCGCGCTGTGCAAGCAGAAGGAAGGCGAGTCGGACCGTGCTTACCTCACCCGATGGCCTAGCTTACGCAACTCCTGCGAGGGGATCCTAGAGCTCCAAGCCGTCCAGTACTTCGTCCAAGGCTGCCGGGATCAGACTCTACTCAAGCATAGGCTCCTGAGGAAAAGTCCAAAGACCATGGGAGAGCTCATGGCAATTGCCGACGAGTACGCCACCGCCGATACGGGCATGACCAACCCGATCCGACTCGACGAAGCCGGAAGGATCATCACGACAGAGCCGGCTGCACGCCGCAGCCGGACGGAGAACCAGGAAGGAGGAAGATCGACCAGGCGTGACTCAGACACATCCGACAAACGCAAGCTAACGGACAACCGCATCGAATCCAAGGTCGTCACCACCACCAAGGGAAGGCCGGCAGGAAGATTCGACAACCGCCGCATGAGGACAAGCGGCGACATGCGCTGGACAAGGGCGAGGGACAGCTACGAGGCTTTACTCGATCGGCCATGCCGGAACCACGGCGACCGGCCAGCAAACCACACCGTCAGGCAATGCAACCTTTGCCGTCCAAGGCCACCATCGTACGAGCAGCGAAATCCGCCTCCGGATGAAGCCGGACGGGATGACCGGAGACGCGACGACAGGCGGCGCGAAGACAGGAATCGCGATGACCGGCGACGCGAAGACCAAAGGAGGGAGCGCCTTCCATCTCCACCGCCAGGGGAACCTGACGGATACCGGAACCCGGACGCGGCCTACATCGTGTTCGTTAGTGAGCGCAATGACAAGCGAAGCCGGCGGGAACGATTCAAGGAGGTGAACGCTGTGGTTCCACCCGTCCCCCAGTATCTCAACTGGTCGGAAGGAGCAATCACGTGGGATCGCAGCGACCACCCGGAGCTGATGCCTAATCCAGGCGGCTATGCTCTAGTCCTGGAGCCCATGATCATCTCCCCCAAGCGCGCCTGCACCTTCTCACGCGTTCTCATCGACGGAGGCAGCAGCATCAACATCCTCTACCGCGACACGCTGGAGAAGCTGGGCGTCTCCGAGTCCAGCTTGACGCCGAGCCGGACGGTCTTCCACGGCATTGTGCCAGGGTGAGCCGGCTCATCCATGGGGCTCATCCGGCTTGACGTCCTATTCGACACCAAGGGCAACCACCGCCACGAGACCATCTTCTTCGAGGTGGTCGACCACACCAGCGCCTACCATGCCATACTTGGGCGACCGACGCGCGCCAAGTTCATGGCGGTACCGCACTACGCCTACCTCAAGATGAAGCTAACAGGCCCACGCGGAATCATCACCGTCTCCGGAGACTATAAACGCTCCATCGCCTGTGCCACCGACAGCACGAAGGTGGCAGAGACCATGGTCTCCAACGAGGAAATGCGAATATTCAAGCGCAAGGCCAGCGAGGAAAAGCTGGAGATACCGGAGTCGGCCAAGCCGGCTAGCGAGTCAAACTTCCAGGCGGCGCGAGATACTAAGAAGATCTACTTCGACGACAGCGACAAGTCCAAGTTCGTCACTATGGGGGCGAGCCTGGACCCCAAATAGGAAAGCGCGCTCGTCGAGTTCCTCCGTGAGAACCGGGACATCTTCGCGTGGTCCTCCAAGGACATGCCTGGTGTACCGAGGGAACTCGCCGAGCACTCTCTACACGTCCGGCCAGATGCCAAGCCGGTAAAACAGTCTCTGCGCCGCTTTGCGGAGGGAAGAAGAAAGATAATAGGAGAAGAGATAGCCCGGTTGCTTGCGGCCGGTTTCATCACGGAAGTACAACACACAGAATGGCTAGCCAATCCAGTGCTGGTAGAAAAGAAGAACAAGCGGTGGCGGATGTGTATCGACTACACTCACCTCAACAAGGCCTGCCCCAAGGACCCCTTCGCATTGCCACGAATCGACCAAGTGATCGACTCCACAGCCGGCTGCGCCCTCCTGTCCTTCCTCGACGCCTATTCCGGCTATCACCAGATCCCGTTGAACCCGGACGATCAGCTCAAGACCGCCTTCATCACCCCCTACGGCCCGTACTGCTACACCACCATGCCGTTCGGCTTGAAGAACGCGGGGGCAACATACCAGCGTTGCATGCAGAAATGCTTGCATGACCAAATTGGTCGCAACGTTCACGCCTACGTCGACGACATCGTCATCAAGACCAAGGAGAAGCACACTCTGCTCGCCGACCTCAAAGAAACCTTCGACAACCTGCGCCGCTTCCAGATGAAGCTCAACCCGGAGAAATGTGTGTTCGGCGTTCCAGCCGGACAGCTACTCGGCTACCTGGTGTCGGCACGGGGAATCGAGGCCAACCCGGAGAAGATCGCCTCCATCGACAACATACGACAGCCGAGAAACGTCAAGGACATCCAAAAGTTCACCGGCTGCCTGGCGTCCTTCAGCCGTTTCATCAGTCAGCTGGGGGAGAAGGCTCTCCCGCTGTACCACTTGCTGAAGAAGACGGACAAGTTCGTCTGGAGCGATGCGGCCGACGCCGCCTTCAAAGAGATCAAGCGCGCGATGGTCACCACCCCGGTCCTAGCACCGCCGGCTCCAAAGGAGCCCATGCTCTTGTACATCGCCGCCTCCAACCGAGTCGTCAGCATCGTCTTGGTGGTGGAACGAGAGGAAGCCGGCAAGCAGCGGCCGGTGCAGTGGCCAGTCTACTACCTCAGCGAAGTGCTCTCGCAATCGAAGCAAAACTACCCGCACTACCAGAAGCTCGTATACGGCGTGTACATGACAACGAAGAAGCTGAAGCACTACTTCCAGGAGCATCCGATCAAGGTGATAAGCGATGCTCCACTTGCCGAGATCGTAGGCAACAAGGACGCAACTGGCAGAGTTGCGAAATGGGCGATCAACCTGACGGCGCACGGAGTCGAATATGACAAGAGAACGGCGATCAAGTCACAGGAGCTGGCCGATTTCCTTGCCGACTGGACGGAGACGGACCACGTACCACCACCACCTGATTCCGGCCAGCATTGGCTCATGCACTTCGATGGCTCCAAAAGATACTGGGGGCTCGGCGCCGGAGTCGTCCTCACCTCTCCAAAGGGTGCCGGCTCGAATACGTGCTACAAATCCACTTCACGGCATCCAACAATGTAGCTGAATATGAAGCTCTCGCACATGGCCTCAAGCTCGCCAAGGTTATGAACATCAAGCGGATCCTCTGCTACGGCGACTCCGACTTGGTGGTTCAACAAACCACCGGTCATTGGGACGCCAAGGACCCCAACATGGCCGCATACCGCTTTTTCGTCCAGCAACTCACGGGATGCTTCGACGGATGTGAATTCCACCACATCCATCGCTCCAACAACGAAGCAGCTGACACCTTGGCGAACATTGGCTCTCTTCGCGAGGAAATCCCACCCGGCGTCGCCCTCGAGAAGTTGTACAAGCCATCCATCACGCCATCTCCAGGCTCCGATTCCATTCGGATGTCGCCGGCTGTGGAGCCGGACGGGCCGGCTTCAAGCAAGCCGGAAGCCGTCGAGGTCCTCGTCATCGAAGAAGCTCCGCCATGGACCCAACCCTTCCTCGCCTACCTCGCCAACGATGAACTCCCGATGGACGAGCTCATCGCCAGGCAAATCAAACGCCGAGGAAGTGCTTACACCATCATCAACAACGAGTTGTACAAGCGCAGTGTCTCTGTAATATTCCAGCGCTGTGTAAGCCAAGAAGAAGGAATCAAGATCCTCAGAGAAATTCATCAAGGCGAATACGGCCACCACGCGTCATCAAGAGCAATCATGGCCAAGGCGTTCAGGCACGGTTTCTACTGGCCGACGGCGCTGGCTGACGCAAACCAGCTGGTCCGACTCTGCAATGGATGTCAACGATTCGCAACGCAGAAGCACACGCCGGCTTTAGCACTCAAGATGATTCCAATCACCTGGCCGTTTGCCGTCTGGGGACTGGACATGGTTGGCCCGCTGAAGAGGTCCCAGTGGCGGCATGACACACCTGCTGGTAGCTGTCGATAAGTTCACGAAGTGGACCGAAGCCAAGCCGATCAAAAAGTTGGATGGACCAACAGCCGTCAAGTTCTTCAAGAGCATCATTTACCGTTTTGGCTACCCCAACAGCATCATCACAGACAATGGATCAAACTTTGTCAAGGGAGAATTCGCCAAGTTCTACGACAGGACCGGCATCCGGCTCGACGTCGCCTTCCTCGCGCATCCGCAATCAAATGGGCAGGTTGAGCGGGCAACGGCCTCATCCTATCCGGCATCAAGCCTCGGTTGCTCGAACCGCTTGAGCGGGCAGCCGACGCGTGGGAAGAAGAACTACCTTCCGTCCTCTGGAGCCTAAGGACAACTCCGAATCGCTCAACCGGCTTCACCCCCTTCTTCCTCGTCCACGGGGCTGAAGCCGTCATGCCAACCGACATCGAGCACGACACGCCTCGAATCGTCTTGTTCACAGAGGCAGAAGCTAAACAAGCTTATGAAGAGGGATGGACCTACTCGAAGAAGCGCGCCAGCTTGCCGAGTCAAGGTCGGCGATATATCAGCAGCAACTACGCAACTACCACAGCCGGCAAGTCAGGCCTGTCCGCTTCCGCGAAGGCGATCTCGTGCTCCGGCTAATTCAAGACACAAAGAACATGCATAAGCTATCATCACCCTGGGAAGGACCATTCATCATAAGCAAAGCGCTCATCAACAATGCCTACTACTTGATCGACGCCCGCGAGCACAAGAAGGACACGATGGACAAGGAAGGCGATGAAACGGAAAGGCCATGGAATGCTTCACTCTTGCGTCGATTCTACACTTGAGAAAGAACCATGTATGTATCACCCATGCTATCAATAAAGAAACGAGAATGATGAGCACATGAGCAATTTTTTCGCAAATTTTTTCTGCATTCCCTTTCCGGTTGCTCCGGCAGCCGGCAAGCTTGCCTTTAGCGGCTGTGTAGCGTGACTAACCCCTAAACGGTTAACTCTTCGAATCCGGTTAAGGCCGGCAAGAGAATAAGCTGGAGGGGGCCAACCACGTGAAAAACGCGTAAAGGAAGTACTGCCGGCTGAAAATCGCTATTCCGCAAACTCGGCCAAGCCGGCAGTCGGCAACTTCTTCTTCTATTATGGATGATTAACTACACAACGCTAACGGCTAACTCTTCGGATCCGGTTAAGGCCGGCAAAGAACAAGCTGGAGGCCGACTGTATGCGAAAGACGTAAGAAATAGAAATCGTTGCCGACTGAGAAAACTCTGGCCCAACAAACTGGATCTTAGCGTTATAGTAGTGTGCATGATCCCGCTGGACGGTGAAGTGCACACGAATGATGGAGGGAAAGGCTACAGGCGAGTGTAAAATTGATCTAAGCTAAATCAAAGTATTCTGCATAATCGAAAGAACGAGCTAACCACTTCGTCATTTCATCCCCCACGCAAAAATGCCGCTTCCCGACTTGGAGATCTCAACCCGGACACAGGGCGGCGCGTAAAAGGTCAAGCCGGTCATCAGCACACAATGCAAGGACGAAAGCAAGTGACATTCAACATCATAAATAAGGGCTTACAGCCGGAAGCAGATTACAGGAGCAAAAGGAGGAATTCCACAGGCGGACAACCTCACCTACAGGCCAAGCCGTCTACAAGATAACCTAAAGCTAAGCGGCAGGTGGAGTCATATAGTCATCGCTCTCCTCCCACTCCTTGAGGCACAAGGAGTCGTCGAAGACCTTGATGTAGAAGACCCCGGTCTGGCGCTTTAGCTGGAAGCGGAGGATGAAGGGAGGCTCCAGGCGGAAGAACTTAGCGAAAGCTTTCCAGCCGGAGAAGAACTCAACCCGCCGGCGAACCTCCCCACCTTCTGAACTGACGATGACGTGAGCAAGCACCTCCCAAGGCCCTTGACGAGCTCCAACCTGATGAAGAAGAAACCTGAAGGGCCTTCCCCCTCCAGTGCGTCGGCGACGGCCCGAGGGAGCCACTGGAGCGCGCTGGGTGGGCAGTACAGCGTCAAGAGAACTCCGAAATGGGGAACTCGTCCCAATAGCACCTACTGGGGACTCCGAGGGGCAGGGAGAGGGCTCCGTCTACTCCCAGTCGCCGCAACGGCGGCATCTCCACGCCGCCGCGTCCGGCTTTGGCGGCCGGCCCCTGCCGCGCTTCGCCGCCGCATTGGAGGACCCCCGGCGTCCTTCTTCGGCGGACGACCCGACCGCGCTTGCCACCAACGGGATTCCGCTCCGATCTCTTTCTTCGGGCCATGCCTGGATGAGGAGGAGCGAAGTAAAGAGAATGAAGCAAGAAAACGCACCCGCACCGCTATTTATAAGGGGACACGAGGACTGAACCTCAACGCCCCGTCTCCAGGCGACACTGGACACCAGCGCAAAGGACGGCGAAGCCGAGGAGGCAAAAGGCTATACCCGGGGGTGCAGCCGCCAGCCGGCTCCGCGCACCCGGACGACAAACAACACCCCGAGTCACGGACTCGGGGGCTGCCACGCCGTCAGCCGGCAGAAAATTCCCGGGGCTGCAGCCGCCAAGCCGGCTCCGCGCACCCGGACGAACAAACACCCGAGTCACGGACTCGGGGTGCCACCGTCAGCCGGCAGAAATATACCCGGGGGCTGCGCAGCGCCAAGCCGGCTCCGCAGACCCGGACAACAAAAACACCCCAGTCACGGACTCGGGGCTGCCACGCCGTCAGCCGGCAGAAAATTCCCGGGGGCTGCGCAGCCGCAAGCTGGCTCCGCAGACCCGGACGAACAAACAAACCCCGAGTCACGGACTCGGGGGCTGCCACGCCGTCAGCCGGCAGAAAATATACCCGGGGGCTGCGCAGCCGCCAAGCCGGCTCCGTAGACCCGGACGAATCAAACACCCCGAGTCACGGACTCNGGGGGGGGGGGAAAGGCCGGCACGGCGGTGAGGCGGAGCACGTCGAGCATCTGCAGGAAGGAATCGGGGTCCGGACTGGAGTAGTCCGGAGGCGGGAGGTTGTGGAAGGCGATGGAAGGGTTGGCGGCGACGACGCTGGCCACGGCGGATGAGGAGGGAGCGAAGAAATCGGCCGAGGAGGCCGGCGGGGTCGGGACGGCGATGACGACGCGGATGCCCCGACGGACGAAGAGCTTGGCTAGCTCCACCATGGGGATCAGGTGGCCCACGCCCAAGCAGGCGTGCAACACCACGGTCGGATTGGGATTGGCCTCCATTAGCGACACGCCGAATACTCAGGGGTGGACACTGCGAGAAGGATGAGGAGTAGCCGGACTGCCGGAGACGATGTGGAGAAATTTTTCCAGTGTTTCTACTGACGGGAACTTTTTAGGTTCACTTTACTGTCCTGCCGGGGTTTCTAATTTCAACTTTTGTATTTCGGATTCGGAACGAACAAACTGCAACACACAGAACAAGTGAACATCCAAAAGCTAAACTAACTTTGGTAGTCGAGGAAATTGCACAAACCAGTAACTCTTTGAGCCAATTTTGCACAAACCAGTGACTTCACAAACCAGTGAATTCTGCAACAAATTTTTTGAGTAACTGGTTTGTGCAAAAATAGCCCCAAGAATTACTGGTTTTTGCAATTTTCTCTTGGTAGTCCTAAAAAAACCACACATCCTATAATACAAAATAATAATTAAAAAGCATAATGAATGTACTCACTGCCTTCCTTCAAAAAAATAATAATTAAAAAGCATAATCTGTCAAAAAAATCACTTTGGATCTCAGGCACCGTGCTCCTGATGCTAAAAATAATTATTCAAATTTTATTCATTAATAAAAATATCATTGAGCGATTTTTTTTTTTTTGAGAAAACGCAAAGGGCCTTTGCATTTTGTTGCATTGGATAGAAAGAGTTTGTTACAATCCTCCTAGGAGGCCGAGTACAAAAAAAAAAGGAGAATCAGTGGACATCCCAGGTTTGCGGTAAGATGGCTCGTAGGCCCAGGGCGCCAGCTCTTGCCCAAAGGGCGGCCTCATCTCTGACCCTAGCCACCAGGGATACCACTGATGGGTGGGCTCCGTTGAAGACGTAGTCGTTGCGATGCTTCCAGATCATCCAGGGGGTGAGCAGTGTAGTAGACGCGAGGCCCTTGTGCATAGGCTTCGGCGAACTCTGCCTCGCAGCCAGCCACCAGTCCGTCAGAGTCTCTTCATCATCGGGTGCCTGGCAGGGTAGCCGCAGCCATGCCAGGACCTCGTGCCATACCTGCTTGGAAAAGGGACAACCCAGGAACAGGTGATGGATCGACTCCGGCGCCTGATCGCAGAGAGGGCAGCGTGGTGGGTGTGGTAGTCTGCGGCGAGCCAGTCGGTCCGCCGTCCAACAGCGATCAAGGCTGGCAAGCCAGTGGAAGAACTTCACGCGCGGCGGAGCCCAGCACTTCCAGGTGAGCTTCCAATCGCGGCAGGAGACCGAGCCCTGGAAGGTAGCTAGGTACGCCGATTTCGCTGAGTAGGCGCCGCTCGGGGTCCACATCCACCGGAGATCATCTGGCTCTTCGCTGAGGACCGTGCTCTCGATTTTATGCCAGAGCATCAAGTACTCGCCAATTTCCTGGACCCCCAGCGTGTTGTGGATATCCGAGGCCCAGCGGTGTGCCTGTAAGCCATCGGCAACGGTCCTAGCTTTGCGGCGGCGCTTGGGGATGCATCTGTACAACAGGGGCGCGATTTCGGCGACTGTTGGGGAGATGAACCCCAGATGCCCAAAAGAAGCCAAAATCACTAAAGGACTCAAGCCGGCCGGTTCAAGCCGGGCCCGATGATCCGGATTGTCCTCGACCGTCCGGCTTGGAGCAGCCGGACCTACCCACCGACCGATCCGTACCGGTGGGCCAGCTCCACACAACCTCCATTGGTGAACAGTGCCCCTGTCAGGTGTTACGCCTACAGTGCAATGATAACCAGTCCAAGCCGGCCTTGTACTGTAGCGATGTCATAGGGATAAACTTGTAACTTCCCTGTAACCCAAAACCCTAGCCTGCTGCCTATATAAGGCAGGCTAGGATCCCCTGCGAGGAAAAAGGAAAAAAACACAACCACAGACACACACACAGGCAGAAACTCACATCACGATCATCATCGTCTTCCACCTCCAGCCGGCCCAGTAGTCCAAGCCGGCTGCACCCCGAAACAGCTCCAGGAGCATCACTTGTAGCCCGATTTCACGATCTAAGCAATAAGAATCCAGAAGAGCAGGACGTAGGGGTGTTACCTCACCACGAGGGCCCTGAACCTGGGTACATCGCGGGTGTTTGCGTGCTTGCTACCCAATCCCGCGCGAGCGCCATCGTTGCCTTGTCCCACACTTCTTTTCCATCTCTGATGGACATGCCGTGCAACCCACCACGACATTTGGCGCCCACCGTAGGGCTCGCGGCGAGCGGAATCACGTTCTGCGCGGGATCCCGGACCGTAGATGATCGACGAGTCGTCTCCGGCCTCGTGCTCTCCATCGGATCCATCGGGTGCGTCCTCGATAACACCAGGAGCTTCGCCGACGTGGGCTTCACCAGCGGAGGCACCGTCGTCACCCTCGACGACTTCCACGTCTACGTCGCCGTCGCTGCCAAGGAGTACCCGGAGGAGGTCTACTCGTGCTTGGCTCCTTCGGTCTTCGACGCCAGCATCCGCGATAGCGACTCCGCCTTCGGCTACCTCAGCTCCGGCGACGCCGGCTGCGACGACACCAAGCTCAACATCTACGCCGAGGTGCACATGGTCGAGCACGTGGCGGCAGGAGGCGGCATCGCCACAACTGTTAACGAAGCCGGAGAACCCTCTCGCTTCCAGCGCAGCCTCGAAGCTGACTTCGAATTGCTGAGCACCCCCATCGCGCCGGGTGCGGATCCAGCAAAGGCGGCGGCTGATCTCGAGAGGATGCGTCAACAGATATACGACAAGTCTCTCCACCTCGCATCGACACAGCGCCGACTCAACGCCACGATGCGCGAGTACAACACCGTCCACGGCTTCGAGCCGGCAAGGGGCAACACGGAGAAGCTGAACGAAGTTAGGCGCAAAGGAGGGGATCTCGGCGGTGCCCTGAACCGTGCTGGCCAGCCGCACGAGCATTCAGACATCGTCTTGCCCGAGTACAGCTGCCCGGTGCAAAACATGAAGGCTGCGGAGGCAGCAGCAGCAGAACTACCTCATCTTCAAGGCGAGGAGCTACGTCAACAAGCACGCCGGGTCCAAGAGCTCATCGCCGCGGCCAACCGGCAGCAACGCGAAACCGAGGCAACGGCGAGCCGGGAGCAACATGATCTGCCTCCAGGCTACGACGCAGCCGGCAAGTCCAAGCAGGGCGTTGAGGCATCATCCACGAGCCGCGGCAGGGTGAAGGACAAGCAACCACGAGCTCATCGCGAAAGGAGCGCGAGTTCACATCCTCGTGATCACGGACGCGATCCGGCTGGGCGACGTGAAGAAGGCAACCGGAACGAGCCGCCAATCGGCCGCAGCGTCAAGGAGCGAGTCGGACACAAGGTCACCATCGACCAGCGCCTGGGACCACTGGGGCCCGAGACGGGCAACGACGCGCGCAACCGCATCGACGCGCTCAAGGCGTCAAGCATCATCGAAGAAGAGGACGTCGCCGCGCATCGCTGCTTCGGACCTCGCATCCGGACCGAGCAGTTCCCGAGGGGATTCACCCTCCCAAGGGACACACCCAAGTACAACGGCACCGCGAACCGGAGGACTGGCTCGCCGACTACTTCACGGCGGTCAACATCATAGGCGGCAACAAGCGGGTGGCCGTATGCTACGTACCTCTCATGCTCCAGGGATTGACTCGGACTTGGCTGAACAGCCTTCCGGCTGAAAGCGTCAACAGCTGGCTGGATTTCGAGGAGGTGTTCAATCGCAACTTCACCGGCACCTACTTGCGCCCCGGCAATGCACAGCTGCTTGCGCTGTGTAAGCAGAAGGAAGGCGAGTCGGACCGTGCTTACCTCACCCGATGGACCAGCTTACGCAACTCTTGCGAAGGGATCCTAGAGCTCCAAGCCGTCCAGTACTTTGTCCACGACTGTCAGGATCAGACGCTACTCCAGCATAGGCTCCCGAGGAAAAGTCCAAAGACCATGGCGGAGATCATGGCAATCGCCGACGAGTACGCCACCTCCGACGCGGGCATGACCAACCCAATTCGACTCGATGAAGCCGGAAGGATCATCACGGCAGAGCCGGCTTCACGCCGCAGCCGGACGGAGAACCAGGAGGGAGGAAGATCAACCCGGCGCGACTCCGACACATCCGGCAAACGCAAGTCAACGGACGACCGCATCGAATCCAAGGTCGTCGCCACCACCGAGGGAAGACCGGCAGGAGGCTTCGACAACCGCCGCATGAGGACGAGCTGCCTTCACCCCCCGATTCCCAACCAAGGAACCACCTCGAGGGCGTCCACCATTGCGGCGTCGCCGTCACCGGCGACCCGAGGCTCAGGATCAACCACCAGGGGAGGCGCCTCTGACGGCGCCACGGCGTCTGTCGCCACCTCCGCCGCCGCCTTCGTGGGTTCCGAGGGCAGGTCGGCCTCCTGCGCCTTGGGGATCTCCTTCGCGGGCTCCGAGCCGGAGCTGGCGACGGCAGCCGCCCTCTCCTCGCCGATTGCAAGCGGCTCCCTACACGAAGACCAAGGGATCACTACAAAGAACTTTGGTCACCAAGGTGAAATACCCAACGCCAGCACTCACCCGTCGCGCGTGCCTAGGACCTCCGGCTTCCTCCTCCGCATACGCTTCGACGATGGGGCAGACGCGCTGCTGGACGGCCATTTCACGCCACCAACGGGCATCTCCGCCGCCCCCATGGGAGCGACAGGGGTGTCGGACGGCTGTACCGGGGCGGATGCATGGCTCCACCGCATACTCATACTTGGCCTTCACGGCCTCCTCGGCCGCCAATTCCGCCTTCGCCCTCCCCTCGGCCTCCTTCGCAGCAACCAGCTGCTCCACGGTCATATGGGCGTCCATCGCCTCCCGCGCCAAATCCGCCTGCGCCAGATTCGCATAAATAGCCTTCTCCATATCCTCAATACTCAAGTCATGATCAGGATCAACTGGAAGAGTGGGACTAACCACCTGGGTGCTGGTCCAACCAGCAAGGGTCGTCAGCCTTTCCGCTTCCTCCTCCTCCTTCTGCTTCGCGGCGATCTTGGTTCTGGCTTCCTCCACAATGGCATCAACTTTCTTCTCCGCCGCCAATCTCCCGGAGGGCGCCAAACCGGCCGTAGTGGGCCGGCACGGCGTAGAGGACAGCTTCTTGGCGGGCAGCACGCCCCGCTTCATGAATGAGCCTCCCCACGCTTGTGGGACACGGGGCCTGCATCGACATCGGCGGCCAACTTCGACCGCCTTTCCTTCAAAACCTGCTGGGAGGGCACCGCTTGAGCCTTCCGCGCTGCCGCCTCCAACTATTTGGTCCTGCGGGAGGATGGCGCCGGCTTGGAGGCTGGCACGGAAGAAGAACCCTCAGAGTCCGGCTCGGAACCACTGGAGAGGTCCACTACCACGCGCGCGCCACCGCCAATTTGCTCGGTGACACTAAGCCCAGGGGACTTACCGCGGGATGACGAAACTGGAGGCGGAGCGTCGTGCTCAAGGTCTTCGTCCCTATAGGCTGCCGAATCGGAGTCGGAGCCGGCCGAGGGAACAGGGCTCGTCGCGGCGCGGGCGCCGTCGTCGTCGCCTCCCTCGCCTTTGCCAGCATCGGCACCCCCGTCGGACGATTCGGTGGTGTCACCATGCTTGTTCGCGGGCCTCCTCACGTCAGGGACGGCACGGGCGCCGTCGTCCACTTCCCCCTCAGTGGCGGCGTCCGTCTCTTCCTCCGTCTGCTCGTCGGAGTATTCCGCCGACAGGATGGCCGCCAGGTCCATAGAAAAAGGACCGCAGACGTCACCCTCGAACACGACCTCAAAATCTTTAGCCCTCTGAAGCTCGCAAAGCTGCACGACAAGCCGACTAGGTCAGACGGCAGACGGACAAAAAGTTGAAGACCGGCCAAGGAGGGATGTCTAACCTCAGGGGCTCGTTCCGAGCGAGTGAACGGCGGAAGCCCAAACTTCCAACTCGGCCCAATTCTGTCGGTGATGATGCGGGCAGCCCACGTGCGCAGGCTGTCCGGCTTCGACACCTCCATGCTGACCCGGGTGGGATCCCGGGGACCCAAGTAGAAGCACATCTTGTGCGATCGAGCCTGCAGCGGAAATATCCGCCTTGACAGCCACGCCAGGGTCAGATCCCTGGACGTCAAGCCGGCGTCCACCAACTCCTTCAGCCGGCCCAACAAGACTACTTCTAGGGCCTCGTCGACCAAGGGCTTCCGACTCCAAGACTTGTGCGCCGGAAGCGAGCCGGAGAAGGCCGGAAGGCTAACCTGATCAACGCCGAAGAGATTCCGGACATAGAAGTAGGAGCTCTGCCACTTCTTGATGGAGTCGGGCAGATGGATGTTGGGCAGTGGCATGTTCTTTGTGTAGATGGAGACACTGCCGCAATCCCGCTGCTGCCCGGCGGTCGTCTGAGCCCGCAAATAGAAAAACATGCTGAACACCTCCATGCAGGGCCAAATGCCCAGATACGCCTCACACAGCGTGACGAAGCACGACAGCTGTGTGATGCAGTTGGCTCCCAGATGGTGGGGCTGCAGCCCGTAGAAGCGCAAAAACTTCGAGAAGAAGGGGCTCGCCGGAAGCCCCATTCCCCGCTCCAAATGCGCCAAAAAAACAACAAACTCACCCTCTCTAGGCTTCGGTGAAATCTCCTCCGGGGCGGGAGCACGGGCTCCCACGTCGTCCGTCCTCCCCAGGAATCGACCCCGGCGGAGCCTCCGAATGTCTTGGGCATCCACGCCTGACCCCATCCACGCGCCAGAACTCGCCATGGATGACCTGTTTCCCGTCGGAGGGGAGACAGAGACAAGGACGGCGAGAATGCGGGAGAAGATCGACGAGCACCGAGGAGCACGAAGAGCAGCGGGGGATACGAAGCGGGAATGGGGAACGGTAACCCCGGTCGTCCCCCCCTTTCCTCTTTAAAAGCAAAGGCTGGCGAAACCGTCTCCGCTCATCACGCCACGTGGAGCGCGGACGCACCACACCCTCCGCAAAGGATCCCTCAAGCGAGCAGTTGCCACAGAAGATCCTGCACAACGAAGCCGAGACGACGCACCCCGGACCTCGGGCAGAGAACCGCCAGCCCGACAAGACGGCGGGACGTGGCTGACGTAAGCCACGACCCACACCTCCAAGACATCAAGGTCTCCAACGACCGGCTGCACCAAGCCGAACAAGCCGCCTCCAGCAAACGCTGCTCGAGCCGGTAATTTCAAGCCGGACGTCCTCAAGTCCAACGATGTCAAAAGAAGCCGGTGAAGCCTTCCCAGCGAGCTGGCAAGCCTCCACGCGCTCGGGGGCTAGTGTTGGGGAGATGAACCCCAGATGCCCAAAAGAAGCCAAGATCACTAAAGGACTCAAGCCGGCCGGTTCAAGCCGGGCCCGATGATCCGGCTTGAAGGCGTCCTCGACCGTCCGGCTTGGAGCAGCCGGACCTACCCACCGACCGATCCGTACCGGTGGGCCAGCTCCACACAACCGCCATTGGTGAACAGTGCCCCCTGTCGGGTGTGACGCCTACAGTGCAATGATAACCAGTCCAAGCCGGCCTTGTACTGTAGCGATGTCATAGGGATAAACTTCTAACTTCCCTGTAACCCAAAACCCTAGCCTGCTGCCTATATAAGGCAGGCTAGGATCCCCTGCGAGGAAAAAGGAAAAAAACACAACCACAGACACACACACAGGCAGAAACTCACATCACGATCATCATCGTCTTCCACCTCCAGCTGGCCCAGTAGTCCAAGCCGGCTGCACCCCGAAACAGCTCCAGGAGCATTACTTGTAGCCCGATTTCACGATCTAAGCAATAAGAATCCAGAAGAGCAGGACGTAGGGGTGTTACCTCACCACGAGGGCCCTGAACCTGGGTACATCGCGTGTGTTTGCGTGCTTGCTACCCAATCCCGCGCGAGCGCCATCGTTGCCTTGTCCCACACTTCTTTTCCATCTCTGATGGACATGCCGTGCAACCCACCACGACAGCGACTGAGCGTCCCTCAATCCAGCGATCCTCCCAAAACAATGCAAGCTGGCCATTGCCCACGATCATGGTGGTAGACGCGAAGAAGAATTCGCGTTCTTCCGCCGAGAATTGTAGGTCGAGGCCGCTCCAAGCTCTCCCCTCGTTGACGCGGCTGAACCAGAGCCAGCGTGATCGTAGGGCCAAGCCAGACCGCTCAAGGTCAAGCACGCCGAGCCCTCCCAGCGAGAGAGGCCGGCAGACCCGCCTCCAATTGACGTGGCAGTTGCCACCATTGGCCTCGGCACGTCCAGCCCACGGGAATCCGCGCTGGATCTTCTCTAGGAGCTTGATGACCTTCTTTGGTGGTCCGAGCACCATGAGCTGGTGCAGCGGGATGGCGCTCAGGACGGACTTGACGAAAGCGAGGCGACCTGCCTTGTTCATGAGCTTGGCCTTCCAGGTGGGCAGCTTGCCGGCGGCTCTGTCAACAACCGGCTGCAGCTGGGCGGCCGTGGGTCGCCGCAACGTGAGAGGGATGCCCAGGTAGGTGATGGGCACCCAAGGCAGCTCTGTCATTGAACGAATTCACAAACATAGTAATCCACATGTGTATTTAACCGATAAATTTGCATAAATTAATTGAAAAGAAGTTTCGGCGTCTTTCTTCATTTTATTTGTTCTTTCAACCCCACGTAAATATGAACATTACTTTTTGAAACTTCTATCGATGGTAATTAACATTTAAATCTGCATGCATGATTTTCTTGGATTTTTTTTGTGTTACTACGAATTTTTGAAAAGACATCATTGTGCAACGGGAGCAGAGGTTCCCGAGAGCCAAAAAGTTTCAATCTAGTTTGGAAGAATACACTATGGCCCGTTGCAAAACAATTTGTAAAATGCAGATAATTTGTTATTTTGTTGGGCTGTGTGTCCGAGAGGTCGAGTATATGATCATTACGGGTGTCGTCTACGATTGAGTCAATTGATCAAGCTTGGATAAACTTTGAAAGGGGGGGGGGGGGGGGGGGGGGGGGGTGGCGTTTTTGCTCCTGGGTTCATACGTACCCAGTATTTGAAACACATTTTAAATGTATTTTGAAATGTCAAAAATTACAAAAACAAAGTTCGGGTATAGGCCTTAACATTCTTTTGTACATGAAGTCGTTTTACGAAAAACAAAAAATATCTTTATGATCTATGTAGAAAAGATAATATTTGGTGCTAAAATAAGGCTTTTTACGAGATATTTTTTTGTATTTTTTACACATGCCACGATAAATATCGATTTGCCACGAAACGACTTTATGAACACATAGGATGTCAAGATGTATCCATGAAATTTTTCTTCAATTTTTTTCAAGAATGCACCCGGGTGCCAAAGTGAATTTCCGTGAACTTTGGTAGTAATAACCAGCTTTTCATAGCCAGGCAATAATTAAGACAACACAGATTTTCTCATCTGCAATAGAGTGAAGTTGGGTTTGCAGTACTATATCAGTTGCACCAGGGCTCATTGAACCAAATCATCAAGGAGGCATGTGCTAAATAGAACAGTTCAGTATAACTAACTGCCCATTCCGTATCCATGCATTGTACTAAAATGTCTAACATATATTATGGAGAGTTCGGCTTGCACTTTTCACAGCATCAGTTTCCACAGTATAATTGTTGAAGCAGCTAATTCGCATAGCTGTATCAAGGAGGCATATGCTAAATAAAACCGTTGAATTTGAAAGGCTGAATCAGCGCATTGTAAATTGTGATACAGCATAACTGAGGAATAGTTGCAGTTTTCACAGATCGAGTTCAGAACTTGGCCAGCTATGCCAAATCTTTCGAGAGCATAATAACTGATGCAGCTAATCTGCATACCATAACCACTAACTATTATCACCACCTCCTGTAAGTCTGTAACATCACATGGGATTATTCATACTTCCTAGTTCTGAGAGGGAATTGATGCAAACCTTCAAGCCACACATTGCAATGCCAATCTTGTTGCTACCTTCAGTGCTTGATCACGTTGATAGCTTCAGATCCTTCAAGAACTCATCAAACGCCGTCTGCGACGACCCCCTGTCAGACAGCGCTTCCGCGGCCTTCTCCTTGGCCAATGCTAGCCTGTCCCTGAGCTTCTCGCCTTCCTCTGACTCAAGCACCAACCTCACCTTCTTCTCCACCTCCTCGGCCTTCACCAGCTCCTCGTCGTACCCCTCCATCACCACCCCAACGTTCATCTCGTCCACCACGAACACCTTGTTCAGCCTCTGTTCCGCGTACTGCGGCCAGCAAAGCATCGGCACCCCGGCCGACGCCGCTTCCAGGATGGAGTTCCACCCGCAATGCGTCAGGAACGCGCCGGTGGCGGCGTGCCGCAGCACCTCCACCTGTGGCGCCCACATTTTCAGCACCATCCCCCTGTCCCGCGTCCTCTCCAAGAACCCCTCCGGGAGTAGCTTGTCCAGGTCTGGCGCCGGCCGCGGCATGAAGAATTTGGCCGGGTCCTCCGGCGGGCTCCGCACGACCCACAGGAAGCGATGGCCGGAGTTCTCGAGCCCACGCGCGATCTCCTTCAGTTCCGCTGCCGACACGGAGCCCAGGCTGCCGAAGCAGATGAACACCACGCTCCGCTCCGGCTGCGCGTCCAGCCACGACAGACACGCGTGCCGCTCGCCTTCCGCCGCGGCCGCGCCTTTCACGATCAGCGGCCCGATGCAGTGCACCGGCGGTGTCGGGCGGTCGGGGACGCACACGCCCTCCCGGAGCGCCCGTACGGCCCTCGCCTCCAGCCACTCGTAGGTGTTGACCAGCACGCCATGCGCCTCCGGGATGCGCCCCAAGTGCCCGATCCGGGCCGCGCAGGTCCGGGTCGCGCGATCCATAACGGTTTGAGGCATGTCCGACGCCGGGATCGGCGGGACGCCGGGGAAGCGGAGGAGCGCCTTGCCCATGTCCTTGAAGTTCCCCTCCGTCGTGGCGAAGTGGTGGGGCAGGTGGAGGAACGCCGCGAGGTCGCCGGCCGAGGATGTGAAGTAGATGTACGCCGGGACGCCGCTCTCGGCGGCGGCGTCGAGGGAGTCGATGCAGAAGAGGTCGAGGACGAGCGCGGCGACGGAGGGGAGGGAGCAGAGGAAGGCGAGGAGGGACGGCACGGTGAGGCGGAGCACGTCGAGCATCTGCACGAAGGGGCTTTGGTCCGGGCTTGGGTAGTCAGGGGGCGGGAGGTGATGGAAGGCGATGGAAGGGTTGGCGGCGGCGATTCTGGCGCCGTCGGAGGCGGTGGCCGCGCATAAAGCGGCCGCAGAGGCCGGCGGGGTCGGTACGACGATAACGACGGGGACGCCGCGGCGCAGGAAGAGCTTGGCGAGCTCCACCATGGGGGTAAGGTGGCCCACGCCTAAGCCGGAGTACAGCACCACGGTCGGATCGGGACTGGCCTCCATTGGTGATGGACTGACGAGATGCGGTGCACGGTGCGAGACCGAGGAATAGCCGGCAACGTGCGGAAAAACGTGCTCTTCGCGACGACGATGGGAATTTTTATGGATTTATATTACTGTCTAGCGGTGGAGTATTTTCTTCTTTTTACAACCACTAGAAAATGTGCCCGTGCGTTGCTACGGGAGAGAAAAAATATGTATCAAAACATGCAACTAATTTATTCACCGGATCACAATAATTATCTTTTTTCGCGAAACACCCTAGTTTGGGATAATTATTTGGAAACAACACAAATCTTGTCATTAACATTTTTTGCCCAGTTATTTTCCCTAGGTCACCAGACCCGATGTCCGTACCTCTCTCTCTTCTTTCCAATTTTCCTACTAGTATTGTCACAACACTTGGTCAGGTAATTTTCCGAGGCTAGCAATCGCACTCGCATGCCGCACCTATTGTGCTCACCTGCGTGTCGGGCCGTCAACATCTTGTTCTCGTCGCCGCTCACGAGATCTGTGACATAGTCGAATCCAGACTCGGCCGGCGTCCTCCTTGCCTCCCCCGCAAGGCGCGCCTCAAGTGTGTCTGTGTCCTGTGACCCCTTCGCTGACGCCGGCCATCATGGATGATCATGTAGTAAAAACAGAGTCATCACGGAATATTTTTTACGAGATGCTATTCTCCACTTATCGTTGCCATGGCCGGGAAATTTTAACACTTTAAGGCGAAGATTAGAGTAGGACTCGGAAGAAAAAAAATGAATTTTATTGAGTCCAAGCAACACACGCTAGCTGGCCTCGTCTCAAACTACTTCACCTATTAATTCAAGTATGCAGGGCTTTGCCGGCTAGGTGTTCTTTTTTGGGAAACGTTTTTTTTTACTCCTACCATCTACAGTGGTCATCGGCTCACCTGCATGCGAACGGCCGAACTGAGTTGGTTTTCTGCCCGAACAGGCATGGGGCCAGGCGGAAGCACCGTACGTTTTTTTTCGGAAGCACCGTACGTGAACACGACTCGAATCGTTTTGTTGATTTGTCGGTGGCATAAAAAGTAAATACAATCAATTTCAATACGTAAAGATACGCTCCTGGGCCGGCCCATGACATGGGATTTGTGAAAAACTGATCGTCGGTGGCATAAAAAGTAAATACAATCAATTTCAATACGTAAAGATACGCTCCTGGGCCGGCCCATGACATGGGATTTGTGAAAAACTGGTCGTCTTGGCCCATGTGTGACACCAGGCACTCACCAATCCCAATTTAATAGTAAAGATATATAAGGGCCCACTTGGTTGGTATAGCATTTTAGCCCATACGGGGGTATAAAATCACGCACCTCTCTTTTTTCGCTCAGAATTAGCCTAGCGCCTAAAAAACGGGGTAGAAAATTACGGGGGTGGAATTAAACGGCGAACCAATCGGGCCCTAAGCAGTGGTGTTGGTCTTTAGCTCATCCTCTTGATTTCTGGCACTAATCTTAGTGAATGAATAATCATTTGATGTTTTCTATAAAAGAAAATTGTAATATCGAGACAATATAAATTACATTCGGATGGTATTAAGAGTTAGTCAATAAATTACAAGAAAATTGATCAATAAATGATAGCAACTTGAGGGTAACACGAGACGTGCTCCAACAACGATGTTTTCACAAACGATGCAATTCAACCACGCAGGTCAAATCATGAGATTTCATCCGGACAGTCTGAGCAAAGTCCATTCAATGCCATCAACAAAGAAACGTTGCGTGAATGCTGCCATTATCAGATCCAACCAATAAGGGTTGGACCTAGAGCTTTCACCCATGGAAATCAAGACCCAACACTCAAAAAGAAAACGCCACCGCATCGGAGTCGTCATTTGCTGCCACCACATGTTGATCCATCATCGCACAACCGCATACGCACGGGCGTGGCGAGACTTAACAACACAACTGGAACCATGTGCGCGCAACATGTCTTCGAGCATCGCTTAGAGAGGCCTGACACCAACACCGATTCCCTAAACCCGAGGGTCCGCCCACGTAGAGCCGATAGGTCAATCATGTGTGGCACATTGGACAAGGTCCGAACTCATGCATCGAGCAAAATGGAGTCGCCAAATTGTCATTGCAAACGCCTTCTTTGGCTATGTCGAGCACTCTAGTCTTGCACATAAGCATATTGACATTGCGCTTTGTATAGACTTTGCCTTTAGCTAGGAACAAGGATGATTCATCATTGTCGCCACCAACAGGCAACGGGAACCAAAATGGGCCACTGTCACAGCAAATCCGAGATTAGGAATCTGCCACTGGTTCATTGTCGTCGTTGCCGATTCCAAAACTGGAGGTAGTGCTTCTGTTTTCACATTGATGTTTTGTATTTGCATTTGAGGTGACAAAGAAGTCAGTCGCGCAAGCCATTGGTAGAGGAAGAGCTTGGCGAGCTCTACCTTTGGGATCAGTGGCGCACACACCCAAGCAGGCGTGCTAGCCTTTTCTTTGCTCCAAGTTGAAGAGTATCTCGGTGATCCGATGCAAACAATGTTGACTTTTCTTTACTCCAAGTTGATGAGTATTCTCATCTCCCTCGTACGTCAAGTCTTGCGTCGAGCCATCTTAGGCCTGACGGTCTCCACTCTGTCCCGTGAGGATATCCGAGTCTCATAACCTCGACGGTAGGGCACTTTGATGATCAAATGGGACATAAAAATGAATCAACACTTATGGTGATAAAACTTGCGCTTTTGCGGCTACAAGGTAGTGTTGAAAATGAACAGATGGGAGATTTCCTTGGTATCAATATGGAAACTAATATCGGAAATCCATTTCGGGTCATGGGTGCAGATGCACCCATGATCCAAAATAACCATTTTCCAAGTGTTAAAAATTTCCAAAAATAAATATGGAGATAGTTCAACATATTTCATGTTAGCACAAAAAAATCCACGGTGAAAAGACATTTTGTGCGACCTGTGCAAAAAAGACAAATCCGGATTGCTACAAAGACTTTTGTACGAGACATGGTTTTGTCTTTTTTGCACAGGTCACACAAAATGTCTTTTCACAGCGAAATTTTTTATGCTAGCACTAAAAATGTTGATGCATATCCGAATTTTTTTTCGGAATTTTTTGACACATTAAAAAAACTAAAAATGTTTTACCTAACGGGTGCAGATGCACCTACGACCCAAAACGCCGCCTCCAACTAATATGGCCTATTTTCTAAGAATTAGCTAACAGTTGGGAACTAAAAATTAAACTTGCTATATTCACAGCTGAATCTGCCTTTCTATACTCCTCAGAGCGAAGGGAGGTGTTTTGGCACCCGGGTGCACCTGCACCCGGTATGCTTTTCGAAGTTTAAAAAATATGAAAATACTTTGAAAAGATCTTTAAAAAAATTGGACACAAACATACGCAAGTAACGAACACTCGTGAAAAATTTCGACAGAAAATAACAATTTTTCTGCTCTGTGCAAAAAAGACAAATTTCCAATGTCAGAAATTGTCTGAAGACTGAAGAGGTGAATGCACCCAAGTCGCTCTTTGTGTTTCGTGAGATTTATTGGGCCGTTCTTGGAATACATGTGTGCGTTGAAGATTATGGCCAATTAGGCAGCTCTATTTTTTTTTGAGAAAGCCAATTAGGCAGCTCGAAAAGACCCACTAGAAAAGGAACTCGAAGAGGTTCCGATGGAATGTTGGTGAAATTTCTTGGAAATGAAGAAATATACAAAATCTTGATGTAGCTTTATTGAATAATGAGCACGTTGAAATTGTCGAGTAAGAAAATTCTACGCGTGCAAGACTTCGGGAGTACAATAATAACCCATCAATTACTAATGCATCAACGGGCTTGCTAGCCGCCGTAACGGAGAAATTGAGCATCTAGAAACCTTGTGCCGATTCAATGTTTCAAACTCGCCCGTATAAAACAACCAGAGTTCAAAGCAGGAACGGGTTCTTGCTCACGCACTGAAGACAGTGATATCACTCCTCGGTGATAGACATCGGGGACCGATAAGAAACGGCTTTCCTCCGACGAGTTGCCACCAAAGTCTAATCAAGCGTGTCAAGTCCGACATAGAACGGAACAAAATGCACTACCTCGCGCGCAGACCTTGACCCGCCGGAGCAGCAATTATAAGACCAAAGACTCCCGGTGCCGAAGAAAGCAGCCGCGCAGCCGTGTCCTGTACCCCGTGCAGCGATCCCTCTCCCTCCCTCAATGGCGGCCGCGGCGTCATCGAGCAGAGCGGCGGCGGAGGACAAGAACGAGCCGGCGAGGCCCCTGGCCATCCCCTACCCGTCCGTCCACCCGTCGGAGAGCGACGTGGACGAGGCGGCGAAGACGGCCACGGGGTGGCGCTCCGTGCAGTACCTCCGGAAGCGCCGGTGCCTGCTCTGCTGCTGCGGGTGCTGCGTCCTCACCGTCGTCGTCGTCGGCGTCCTCATCCTCATCCTCGCGCTCACCGTGTTCAAGGTCAAGGACCCGCGCCTCACCATGCACAGCGTGTCCCTCACGGCCCTCAGCGCCGGCGCCGGCTCCGGGCTCGCCGACCCCGTCGCCGCCAACGCCACCTTCACCGCCGACGTCTCGATCAAGAACCCCAACGTCGCGTCGTTCCGGTTCTCCCGGAGCGCCACGGAGGTGTACTACCGGGGGCAGACGGTCAGCGTGGCGTACGTGCCCGACGGCAGCGTCGGCGCCCGCAGGACGGCGAGGATGAACGTGACCGTCGACATCCTCGGCGACCGGCTCACGCGGGTGCTCAACGTCACCGGCCTGGTGCTCGGCCAGCAGTACGACTTGACCACCTACACGGAGATGAACGGCACGGTGAAGGTGCTGGGGATCTACAAGAAGGAGCTCGAGATCACGATGAACTGCTCGATCATCGTGGAGGTTGGCGGCGCCGCCGGCGTGCTGGCGTCCGGCACGCCCACCGGCGTGCAGCCCAAGGGCGTCAGTTGTGTTGCGCGTGTTAGCTGATTCAGAATTGATACACATGCTCGTTTTCAGTTTCTTCTGCCTTTGTCTTTTATTTGCCTGTAGATTCTAGTGTATATTATGATTCCCCGTTCGGCCGTTCTCATGATCGCACGCAAGTAGTTCTTACAGTCACTACATACAAATTGCCTGAAGGTGCTAGAGTGTAGTAACAACTACGCAATCGATAATTAAAGAGCTGCAAAATAGAAGAAATTGAAGTCCACATGCTGTTGATACGAGATTCATCAACACACGAAGCCTCTCATGAGAATACAAACACAACGCGAACTAGGCATCTTGAAAAAAAGGGGAAATATGTGTAGAGAAGGCATGAGCTAATTTGCAGAAACATGAAGCCTGCATCACGGGTAACCAAATAAATAAATAAATAAATAAATAAACGGTATAGAACTATCCTGGATCCAACTGATCATGACAATGCTGAAACAGATTCTAAGAAAATGAAAATGATCATAGTGGCTCACAAAGAAAAGGTTAAGATGATCAAATGAAGCAATACATTATGAGAGAAATTTCAACAAATGGTTCAGAAAAATAATATGAGAACAATAACATTAATATGAGTATACGATCCGAAACTAAATTCAAACTTCAACGCATAAAGCATGGGTGCCAAACACTGACAGTAATAACCAATTCCTTCACAGTCAGATGTAGATTGGCCATAAGTAAATCAAGGATAAGTAGACCATTTCCACACCAATTGTTTTGCTGATTCAAACATACACAGCCCGACCACTGGTGTCTTAAGCATGTGCTGTTGGTATGACCACACGTGAGAATCGACTTCAGAGAATCAACTTCACATGGCATGAAACTTCACATGGCATGAAAATCTGCTAGTTCTCTAACCCAAATACAAATAAAATACTACGAGTAACAAGTTAGAAAGAATTGAAATACTCCTTCCGATCCAAAATAAGTGTCGTTTATTACAGATCGGAGGTAGTAGTAACTAACAACCATGTCCACAAGAAAAAAAAAAGAGGGTGTATTATAGTGTCATCATGAGGCGCATACTGGTAGACGAGAAATACAGAGAAAAAAATCACTCCAACATTAGTTGCTCTGTCTACTGGAACTGCAATATTTCGGGCCATTATCCGTTAGGTAGTTTTCAAATCTGCAACTAGCAATCAAACTGTGGCAGACCCAGACCACAACCTCCATTGGAATAACACACAAATGTCTTCCATATTTAACTTCCCGCGAGATACTAAAGACAGTTATCAGTTATTCACAGTTGAAACTTTGGTTTAGTTCAAGGAAAACAGCAATGTGAATCAATATCTTGGTAACCAGAGAAGGCACGTTCAGTAACGCAAAACATGAGCACGGCTAAGGCAGAAATTAACCGGTCAGAGAGAATTGAGACCAACTGAACCAATCAGGTAACATTTAAGAATTCAATTAATTAACATCACAAGTTTACCCGCAAAAAAAACACAAGTTTATATAGGCATTAAGCAAACTGAAAATAAGTAGAGTTGCTCAGAATTGAATGGCCATACTCCAACACCAGCTGCTCTGTCTACTAGAACTGCGATGTTTTGGGTTGTTATCTGTAGGTAGTATTTCAAATCTGCAACTCGCAATCAAACTGTGGCAGATCACACCCTTCGGTTCAAATAGCATGAAAAGGCCTTACCTTCTACATTTAACTTCCATGAGATACAAGAAAAACAGATGTAGCATGGATGCTCACTTCTGTCAGGTGATGACATCAATTATTTACAATTGAAACTTGGTTTAGTTCAAGGAAAACAGAAGTGTAGAACAACAGTGCAGAACTACAAATCAATATCTTGGGTAAGCAGAAGGCAAGTTCGCTAGCACAGAACATGAGCACGGTTAAGATACAAATCTAACACCCAGAGAGAATTGAGACCAATTTGAACCATTTAAGGGAAAATTTCAGAATCCAAGCCAATTGACAACACCACAAGTTTATATAGGCATTAGGTAAACTGAGAATACATTAACCTGCTCGAATTGAATGGATATGCTGTTGGTGGAAACTAAGGCAGTAACCTATTACGCCGCACATCAAAATTATCTCAAATTAATGTAGTGACTAGTACTTCCCTTAAAAGTCCAAATACCATATCTCATTGAGAAGATCGCAGTTTAAAGTAAGTAAACTCTTGACTTTTAATCGAATGACTGGATTTGAATTAGCATGTCGACAGAAACATAAATTCACTGATACTGAAGGAATCAATGTTCTGAATTATCAACCATCCAGGAATCAGCTGACCTGTCTCTAATAATACCACCAATAGTTCTATTTAATAAAAGCTTACCTTCTACATTAAGCACCCTTAAGATGCCTTGTGCCAACAGGTTTTCTTTCATGTTTTGTTACCAAAAGGTAAGTAACACAGAAGAATATAGAATGCAATCTATCATTCATATATCTGAAGTAGAGTGGTTCATAGATTGATGATCCACATACATCTTACTATATGACCACAGGTAACATCAGTTGATAAGAAGCTACTATATTAGAACTCAGGAACAATGTATTTACACTGACTGTCTGCCTTGCTCCAACGATCTACTGCTACCATACCGAGCAAAACTTTCGCTGTCTTAGCTAAACAATTTGAAGATCTAAGTAATCCCGTAGATTAGCGAAACCTCTCCTGACCAACTAAATAATCGACCCCAGTCCTACAAGCAGCAGCAGATGGTGCTAGAAAACGAATAAACAGAAGAGGGCGGGATGCAGCAATGAATCGATCACCGGTCGGCGGTCACCTGTGGCGGCGTCGGTCGGCGGCGTACTGGGAGAGCGGGACGAGCTCGGAGAGCGGTGTGGCGAGCGGGGTGGAGACGGGGGTGGGGATGGGCGAGGAGCGGCAGACGGGGCAGGAGGCGCTGCGGCGCAGCCAGGCGTCGAGGCACATGAGGTGGAAGCGGTGGCGGCAGTCGGGCATGAGGCGCTGCATCTCCCCGTCGCGGTACTCGCAGAGGCAGATCGAGCAGGCGGTCTCGGTGGAGCCGGCGGCGGCGGCGGCGGCCCGGGAGAAGGGCGCCTTGGGGTAGGAGGCGATCACGGCGGGGTCGAGGCCGACGGGGGAGGAGGCGGCGGCGTTGCCGGCGCCGCCGCGGGAGGAGGAGCCCGGGGAGTCGTCGTCGGCGACGAAGAGGAAGCGCGGGACGGTGATGGAGATGTGGCCCGAGCTGGACGCGGAGGAGGCGGCCGCGTGGGCGTGGCGCGCGGAGTGGTGGTTGCTGTTGTGGCGGCGGCGGTGGCGGAGGCAGAAGTGGGAGGCGAGGAGGAGCGAGGCGAGGAGGACGAGGAAGCCGAGCGCGAGGGCGATGGCGGTGCCGAGGCCGAGGTTGGAGAGGGAGTCGAGGAAGGACATTGTGATGGCGGCGGCGGCGGCGGAGGAGAGAGCACGGTGGGGCGGAATGGCATGGCGCGCGGGGACGCGGCTGGACTGGGGTGGGGAGGGCAGGATGGGGAGTATTTGTTGTTCGCCTAGGTTTTGCGGAGGAGGGGGTGGTTGGCGGCATTAATTGCCGGGGAGGAAGGAGGAGGGGATTGGAGTTAATGGCGCGGGACAGGACGGACGGACGACGCGCTGGCGCTGCCGTGCTCGTCTCCTCTCCTCCTCTGTTCTCGGCTGTTCTGTCATCTCTGTCTTGTGTGTTTCGATGCTCTTGCCTGCCGCCGCTGCCGAGGGAGCGAGTGTGAATTGGGGGAGACGGCGGGGAAGTGTGGGGACGGGGAGCAGCGCCGCGGCGGATGGTGGTGGGCCGGCGTCGTTCGCGAGTGTGGTGTGAAACGTCGTCGCGCGGGCCGTGAGGCTAGTGGGTTGCGTGTCCTGGGGGGCCGCGGGTACGATCGCGACAGTACGACGGGTAGCGCGGGCTTCCGGTTGACGTTGGAGCCTGTTACGGGAACAGCAGAACATTAGGCTCCCGAATCGATAGAGCTACAGATGCTGCACACCTTATTAGGAGGAGAGGAGAAGGATTAGCTGGAGTGAACGACAAAAACGACGCCGTTGCCGGGGATCGAACCCGGGTCACCCGCGTGACAGGCGGGAATACTTACCACTATACTACAACGACTATTGCTGCGCTTTTGTTGGATTCTCCAATGCTGTCGTTTGTCTGCCTAGCTCGTGGTGAACTTACATTAGCGAGCTTTTGCACCCATGTTATGGAAACTCGATTGCAATTGTTATACAGTCCTACCGTCTTCTCTCTGTATATTGTTTAAAAAAAGGATAACTTGTTCATTCGAAATCGTTCGGATAGTTGCGTCATGTCGTCATTGCTAGACGGTGAGGTAACATGTCGTCAAGTACGACCCTCAGAAAAACACATGCGTGAAGTGATGAAGTCAGACCAACGAGACATGCACATTTTATCTTTGCGCTTATTTCTGCTCAATGGTCAAATGTTGTCAAAACTTCCATGCAGGGCCCCCTAGTTGCATTTGTATTCAAATGCTTAGACCAAAGAAGAAGACGAACATTAAGCAAACGTGAGCAGCTTTCGAGCTTCGAGATGGCTTTTCTTAACCAAACAATCGTTTATACAAATTTTGATTATATATAACTTCTTCGTTGCAAATTTATTTTGGAATGTCGGGTTTTTTTTTTACAAAGGAATGTCGGTTTGGTGATGCCATATTTCAAGGAATGCACTTATATGACAACCAATTTCATATAATAAACCGCATCCAAATGCATCTTCTTCAAAGTTTAGGCTTTGGGATTCTAGGAATTCATAGTGTATGCCATCTCAATTCAGCATTTCTTTTCACAAGAATAAAAGTGGCTTTTACCACGCCCGGGTTTCGTGATAGATGGGCCTTTTTTTCGTGGCTAAAGTGATTTTTACCACGTATGGGGTACCATGGTAAAAGCCGTGTGGCTGAACAATCTACCGCGGTTCAGAGAATCCGTGATTGATCGTTTGCACATCAAGCACGGGAAAAACTGACGTGGTAGATGCATATATCGGACACGCGGCAAAATCCGTTAAGATCACGGTGACGCTGTCATCTTTTTCTGCCACGGATATAAACCGTGTTAGATACTAGACCAACCTAAGCCATGTTGAAGATAAGTGGGCTGGCATATTTAAGTTAGGTGGGTTGGCCCATTATCAAATTGTGGCCCAACATTGTTTCAACCCCACTATAGGTTCAAAACTCCTGAGGCCTTGTAGGGGTTTTGGCCCATTTTCTGCCCTATATTGTTTCCATAAAATATTCGGCCCGCTCTTGCATCTGATATTGGTCCACGTGTCATTACTGTAATATTCCAGTGGTTTCATAGCAGGTGCAGTGACCACGCGTTCGTTTCTCGTTGGTCCACGTGTTTACAACTTATTGGTCATAAAAGGACCGACCCACTTTCCGTGTTGTTAGGTCGGGTTAATATTTAGCATGCTACCAATCCCATGATCATACATCATCATATAACATACATAATTATCGGTGCATCCATACATATCCCGTTAGACCCACATCGCAACCATGAAATGACTACCAAGTTCATCATAGGTGCAGATAAATACACCAACAAAGTAGGTTCATCGTTAGAAACCATTTCATAGGATTGACCAAGAGACTCAACTATCCCTAACAGGGTGCATTACCACGTTTCACCATCTCCTGTAATACTGCGCCATATTCTCTCAACACCGTATCTTGATTTCATTTGATTGTTGTGCTGCTCGAACACTAACTTCAACATATAAACTCTCGAAGAAGGAAAACTCCAATCAACATCCATGAGAATACCATAACTAGTAACCACTTGAGCGAAACTTTTCCAGAAGTACCGTTTAGGAGGAAACCCTTAACCTAAATCCACAAAACTGGTAATTTAGATAGAGGAATGTTATGTCCATCCATTCGACAATCCAAATATTAACCCTCAATTTCTAGGTTAAAAGGTAGAAAATCCACAAGTTCAGGTACACTCTTCCAAGGAGGAAACCTAACGAGGAAATTCTTGGGTGCCATCTCTCTGATCTACCAAGGCCATTTATTATGCTTCCAAAAATAGCATTCATGTGTTTCTCTAATTCCCGAGCATCAATTTCACTCTCCTAGATTCACACACACACACCATTCATGAAATTAACCCATGTCATTGTTGGGAATATGCCCTAGAGGCAATAATAAAATGTTTTATTAGCATATTCATGTTTATGATAATAGTTTATTGTCCATACTATAATTGTATTAACCGGAAACATAATACATGTGTGGAATATAAACAACCAGGTATCCCTTGTAAACCTCTACTGGACTAGTTCGTTGGTCAAGAGATGGTTAAGATTTCCTAACCACGAACTTGTTATAGTCACTTGATAACGGAGTCATATCATTGGGAGAATGATATGATGGACAAGACCCAAATAATAAAGAGTTGCAATTAATCGTGTCACTCAGTTTTATTGCCAACACTTTTAGTATTTGCCAAGTATAGTTTCCTTAGACCATGAGATTATATCACTCCCGCTTACCGGAGGAATACTTTGTGGACATCAAACGTCACTTCGTAACTGGGTGATTATAAAGATGTCTTTCAGGTATCTCCGATGGTAAATTGTTGGGTGACATATATCAAGAGTGGGATTTGTCCCTCCATGTGACGGAGAAGATATCTCCAGGCCTTCTCGATAATATAGCATCATAAAGTCTGCAGACATGTGATTAGGTGGTAATCACGGAGATCCTATATTATGGACGAGTAAAGAGAGTTTGCCGGTAACGAGATTAAACTAGATATGGGTGAAAGAACAAACGATGTCCCGATGTCGCCTAGAGGGGGGGTGAATAGGCGATTAAAACTTTTTCTATTTAGGGGCTTGATAATTGCGGAATAAAACTAGGTGTTTAAATTAACAAGCTAACAACCTAAAATACTAGGTTTGCCTAAGTGACCAACAACTTATGCTAAGCAAGGCAAGAAACAAGGTGATAGCTAGATATAGACTTTAAGCACGATGGCTATCACAATGTAAAGTGCATAAGTAAAAGCTCGGGTATAGAAATAACCGAGGCACGCGGAGACGAAGATTTATTCCCGAGTTCCTCCTTGTTAAGGGAGTACATCTTGTTGGAGGGGTGTCAGCTCGCCACAAAAGGCCTACTCAAGATGCCACAAAGGCCTCACCCTATTCTCCGATGAACCGCACCCAAAGGTTTGGTTCACCTTCCACTATCGGAATCCTTCGGGGCGGATTTCGGAGCCCTTACAACTTTTGGGGCACACACCCACAACTCAATTGGGGGCTCCCAACGTGCCGAAGCTTCACAAGCCGAAGTCTTCACGGCACCACCACCGTCTAGGGTCCAATGACCCAAGAGTAACAAGCTCCCAACCTTCAATCCCACGAATCACCGTGGGGAGCACAACCCGATGCAACAAATGCAAAAGGGCAAGAACACACCAAGTGGTCAAATTCTTCTCCCCAAAATCCAACCGAAGCAACTAATGCTACGGAGGGATTTAGGAGGAAGAACGGAGGAGAAACACTAAGAACTCCAAAATCTAGATCCCACAAGTTCCCCTCACTTAGAGGAGATTTTGTTTGGTGGAAAGATGGATCTAGATCTCCTCTCTTGTTTCCCTAAATTTGGGCAAGAATCATCGGAGGGATTAGAGGGAATCGAGCTCTCAAAATGTTGGCAATGGAGGAGAGAGAGCAAGGGATGAGATCTACATAAAAAATGGGAAAGAAACCCCTTTTATAGGTGGCTCCAAAAAGGAGCCGTTAGGGAAGAAAAAGTGGGACAAACGGGGAAAAAATGCTGCCCAGGCGGCCCGGCCTGGGGTCGGCCGGCAGCCCGGCCAGGCCGGCCAGCAAGCAGCGCAGCAGAAAAGGCAGCGATCGAAACAGAAAAAACGGGCCGGCCTTCCCCCGGCCAGGGACCGGCCTGCCACCATGCTGGGCCGGGGCACAGCCCGAGCCAGCCGGCCTGGTCCCGGCCTGGGCCGGTCAGGCTGCGCAAGGTGAGCCGGGTGAGTGGCCGAAGCCACCGGCCTCGCCCCGGCCTGGGCCCGGCTGTGCAGTTTTTTTTTCTTTTTCCTTTTCTATTAAAAAACTGATTAGAAAACTTTCCGAAATAGAAATGCAATAACTTTCGCCCACGAACTCCGTTTTCAATAATCTTGGACTCGTTGGACTCATCACAACGAGCACAACAAGAATATGCAGAGAAACATCATAGTCCAAGAATATATTATAAAGATAAATGGGGAAAGGTAAAAGCTCCCATTTGCAAATCGGAAATGCAATAACTTTCACCCCACGAACTCCGTTTTCGATAATCTTGAACTCGTTGGAATCGTCACAACGGGCACAACAAGATTATGCATAGAAACATCATAGTCCAAGAAAATATTATAAAACCAAATGGGGAAAGTTAAAACCCCTTTTTTTCGCAAACCGAAAATGCGATAACTTTTGCAATTGAAGTCCGAAAGAAGTGAAACCAATTTTGTTGGAAAGAGGACGACAAAAGCAACCTTTGAAAATGGCAAACAAGCAATGGAGATTTTGCAAAGAAATGGAAGAGGTAAATCTTCCGCACGGATAAACCGGCAAAATCTCCAATACCGAAACCGCAATAGAAGACGCATATGAGAACCGTTTTCGGTGAACTTGGCTTTGTCATGACGAGCACGGCAAGCACCAAGACCACACCACGATTCGAGACAAATAAGAACCAATAAAGATGATTGCATGGATGCAAAGGTTTGTGCTCTCTACGGTGATACGATCACGATATTCGGTCGAGAGCCCCTCTTGATAGTACGGTTACCTATCCTATAATCCGGTCTCTCACTAAACAACATGAGACCGGTAAAATAGAAACCCTATCAAGATCATACCTTTGCCTTGCGCTTAAACCACTTGAGGTCGATGAAGACGATCTTCATCTCCTCAAGACGCACCACCTTCCTCGATTGCGCTTCGGTGAAGATTCACTTGATGCTCCCCCATACACCAAGATGGGAGACGCTCTCTTCGGCATATCTTCACTTGGCCTTGAGTGATGATCAACCCGCACAAAGCCTTGATCAACACACACTTTTCTTCTTCCCTTAACCTTGACTCCAACAAATGGAGAACAAGCAACCAAATGGACAACCTACAAGTATAGCTCAATGCAAATATTAGTCCATAGAGATTGTCATTAATTACCAAAATCATGCATGGGGGCAACCATGCACTTTCAATCTCCCCCATTTTGGTAATTGATGACAATCCCTTTTTAAGCGGGTTTATATAACGAATAGAGCATCCTTGCATGACAAACAAGCAAGAATGCAAAGCGCATTAAAGGCAAATGCAACAAAAGCATAAAACCCAAATTCCCTTAAACCCTCTAAACTTCTCCCCCATTGGCATCGATTGCCGAAATGGGAAGAAAAATTTAGAGAGCCAATATAATATGAGTTCCTCCATAAAGATGATGACAATCCCTTTTAACGAAAAATTAGAGGAAATCAAACTATATTGAGGATCAAAAGATTGCAAAAAGGATGAAACCATTTTAAACATCTCCACAAACGAGAAAAGCAATCAAAAAGATCCAAAGTGAGAGTTCTAAATAAACACGGAGAAGCTCCCCAATTTTCATGCACAATTGAGGAGTGCACAAAAATGGCATCCTCGCTCCCCAAAATTATCTAGAACACGCAACAAGTGCAAGAGTGCATAATGCAAAAGCAAATCATAGCACTTGCACCAAAGATGTGGTTGAGCCATAAGAAGATACCAATTTTCAAAAATTCATCATAAAATAGGCCCAACCGAGATAAAAAGATCTTTTAGAGAAATATGTTCACAAGCCTAGGGATACCAATTGGAAACTAGAACCAATTGAAAATGCCAAAAGCTAGTGAGAACATTCAACCAGTAAAATTCAACATGCTCACCATGGTAGGCATGAAGTCAAAGATCTTCAAGAAATACATGAGTGTGCAAAGATACCAATAAATAATAAGACAAGCACTCATGAGACAAATTTGGAGCCACCAAAGAATTATAGATGAAACACAAGGTGGCTCAAAAAGAAATAGGATACCAACTAAAAGGTGACCTCTCTCATATGTATAGGTTTCTAATTGGACAAACCATTGAAGATATACAACCGCAAAGAAACATATACATATGAAATGGTTCGGGAAAAGGAGAACAAGGTATCCAAAGGGAAGTCATAAATATACAAACGAGATTGTTGCTTAAAAGCATAGCACATAGCTCAAATTTATCTCATTGTATATAAATGAACTTCAAATATATCAAATGCATCACACATATCACTAAGGGAACAAGAGATAGTGAAGATGCTTTGATCTAGGCAACAAGTATCACAAACAAATAATATCAGTTGAAGAAAAAGGTTTTTGCAAATTCATCACACATATCACAAAAAGATATGTTAAGTGAAGGAAATAGGCCAAAACCACAACAATTGCATATAAAAGCTTTTCATGCCAAGAGGCAACCTACACAAGGTTGGATACTAAAAGGTATGCATGGGATAGATACTTGTTACCGAGAAGACATTGGTGATGAAGATGATGAGAGTGGGTTTATTATCAAAGCTTGACTCCGACACTCACATGGTGAGAACACCTTCCTTATGAATGAGGCAAGCATCCAATGCATCTCCATTGTACCTAAAACACAATTAGAGTACAAAATGGTTCCCAAACTCATTGGGTCCCATAGTAGTTAGATCAAATAAAAAGGAATGCTCCCCCAATATTCATGCATTATCTTTAATATTTGCATTTGAATACAAAATGCACGCACATGGGATCATTACTCTCCATATTTTATTTACAACACTAAACACTACCAATTGAAAAATAGGATCCATTCAAAAGGCAAGGAGGGCAATAGATAAGCAAATCAACGCAAGAGCCAAAGCGAAGATGGTCTACACAATCCACCACAATTACTAGTATCACTTGTCATGACAAGGAGTATATGGAGATATTTCTCGGTGGTATATAGGAATGATGATCAAGACCAACTTCACAACAAAAAGCATATGGCAAGAGATAAGAATTAAGACGCCATATCTTACTAAAGTTTGTTGATAGTTTCAATTATTCAAACCAACCGGCAAGGCCATGATTAGAATAAAATGAAACAAATGGTTTCTCACATAATATATGGAAATTCATATTAGAGAAAAACCACACCAAGCAAACTCACACAAACAAGGACCAAGAGGTAACCACAAAGGAAAAATGGAGCTTGTTTGAGTAAACATGCCACATAGGAGATAGATAATGTACGATATCAAATCTAGGTGGCAAACCTCAAATGTTCACATTTTTATGGGATTGTAATATGCACATAGCTTATTACTCCCCCATAATGTGATGATTCATTTTATTTTTAAACAAGAGGCAAATAAACCAAGTAGAGAAATTAATGGACATTATAGAATTTGAATGTCTCATGAGTATGACATACCACATAGTAGCTAGATAATATTGAAATATCAAGACTAGGTGGTGTGCCTCATGTATACACATTTTTAGGTTTGTGAGGTGCACAAAGCACATCACTCCCCCAAAATGGGATAATCCATTAATATCTCAAAGAGCCAAAAGAAATCCACACAAGATTCAATAAAGCTCAACACACAAATTACACATACATGATATACAACTATCATACACAACCTTGAATAACAAGACAAGTAGGAAAGTAGCATATCATATACAAGCACATGCTAGGAACAAAACTAACACATGCAAGGGAGCAAGCAACTTTCAATGTATATATGAGTTAAATACAAGTTACCGCAAGGAGGAAGCATTGGTTATGAGATAGATATGTGATGATCCAATTGACTTGGCTTGATGAGATAAAACCATGAAGATCCCTTAATTCTTCAAAAGAAACCAAGTCACCAATGTCCTCCACAACACCTATTGATCAAGTTGAAGCTTGTTGGTCCCCAACCGAGTTGGGTCCTAAGAGGTTAGTCACAATAGGCTTGGGAACCCAAATGGTGCTTTTCTTGCCACCACTTTGAGCTCCCACATACTTGGCAAACACATTGCCAACTCTATCCTTCCCAAGAGAATAAACATCATCAATTATGATAGGGGAGGAAGAGGTACCGTTAGTGCATGAAGAAGCAAGATGACCTTTGCCACGACAAAGGTAGCATCACCGACTCTTCTTATTCTTCTTAATAGGCTCTTCAACTTGAGGAGCAATAGCTTGAGTCTTCTTGGGAGGTGGCCTTTGTTCAACACGTGGTTGAGCACGAGTTTGAACAAGAGGTCGCTTCCCTAGTTGCTTCTCACTAAGAGGCTTCTTCTTCATTGGGCAATCCCGAACGTGGTGCCCTTCAACCTTGCACTTGAAGCAAGTGATCTTGGCCGGATTCTTGACTTGAACTTGGCCCTTCTTGTTGGACTTGGACTTGTTGATGGAGTTGAATCCAAGTCCACTCTTGTCATTTGGGGATTTTTGCACACTCAACATGTTGTCAAGTGCACTCTTCCCCTCATGACGCTTTTCCAAGCCTTTCTTCAAAGAAGTGGCTTGGGCCTTGAGCTCGCCTCTCTTCTCTACACGGTTAGTGACAACACAAGTACTAGAGGAGGTAGATGCATCATTGTTAGAGCAACAAGGCAAAGAAAGTAATTCATCACAAGATGTACCAACATTTTTAGTGGATGAACTACTAGGACTAGCACATGGCAATATAGCATTTTTGGTTAAGGTTGTGCTATCATCCACATGAGGCTCACAAGATGTTACCTTGGTGGTGAGGGCCTCATGAGCTAACGTTAGACTAGCATAGGACGCTAGAAGATCATCATTAGAGCTAGATAGCTTTTCATGACTTTCTTCCAACTCCCTATACTTGCTAGTTAGCAACTCAAGTTGAGCCCTTAGCTCAACATTCTCCTTCAAAGTAGATGCTTCACAAGAAATAGAGTTAGTAGCACAAGCATCATTTACATTAGGGATGGAAGAAGAAATCTTAGCAAACTCTTCATTTAATTTAGCATTTTCATTTTTCGTGACCTTATATTTAGCAATGGCATGGTCACGTTCTTTAATGATTTTAGCAATTATTTCATTATGAGACTCCTCGATAGAATCTAGTTTCTCCTCAAGAGAAGCACGAGTCTCTTGATCTTCCTCAATAGCATCTTCTAACGATGCTTTCTTCATAGCATCATCTCTTTCGATCTTACCCTTTTCTTCAAGGCTTGCTTCCAAGGCCTCAATAGTTTCCCCACGCTCAATAAGAGTGCTCATGATTTCAAAGAGGTTAGCTTGGGCACTTTTATTACTAGGAAGGGCTTTAAGAATCATTAGACCTTTATTTTGAAGAAGGGCATTAACTTTTTCCATATCATCTTCTTCATCATTATTATCATTATCATTATTATCATCATTGTCATTACTAGAAGAAGATTTAGCCATGAGACAATGAGAGGTGGATGAAGAAGAAGAATTAATTTTTGAACTACTCAAGTTCATATCTTGTTGCATAGCAAGTTGGGTTTCCTCTACATTATTATTCATGCAAGAGTTAGAGGGAACACGATCATTTTTATCATGGCAACAAGATAAGGAAAGCATATCATAAAGAGATTCATCCAAGCAATTTTTTGATGATATGCACGGACTATCAACACTAGCATGTAAATCATTTATAGTGCTATGTGTGTTTAGGTCCAAAGATGAAGCATTGCAACAAGATAGAGATAAATGATCATCAATAATGAGCTCACTATCAAAGTTGCAAAACCTATCACTACTCACCATCACATTGGTTTGTGGCTTACCACATTTTGGTGAAGTAGACAAAGACGAGAGCTCGTCACGGCCGGAGGTGGAGGGAGAGCAATCATCCTCAATAGTGTTGGACTTGCCGTATTTGTCTTGAAGCTTTGTCCATAATTCATGAGTGTCCCGGAGAGGCATGATTGACTCAAACACAACTACACTCACAAACTTGCAAAACTCGTTAGATGCTAGAGCATCTAGATATAAGTTTTTCTCATCCTCTAAAGTCTTACTTTCGCAATCCTTTGGAAGAGAAAAACCTATATCTAACATACGCTCAATATTGGGGTCCAAGACCCGTAAGTGTCTAAGCATATGAGTTTTCCAAACATTAAAATTTGTGCCATTAAATCTAAACAATGAATTGTGCACTAAATCCCTAGACGACATCTTTACTCTCTAGGCGGTAAAGCCAACCAAGAGAGACGAGGATCTGATACCAATTGAAAGAACAAACGATGTCCCGATGTCGCCTAGAGGGGGGGTGAATAGGCGATATAAAACTTTTTCTATTTAGGGGCTTGATAATTGCGGAATAAAACTAGGTATTTAAATTAACAAGATAACAACCTAAAATACTAGGTTTGCCTAAGTGCACCAACAACTTATGCTAAGCAGGGCAAACAACAAGGTGATAGCTAGATATAGACTTCAAGCACGATGACTATCACAATGTAAAGTGCATAAGTAAAAGCTCGGGTATAGAAATAACCGAGGCACGCGTAGACGAAGATTTATTCCCGAGTTCCTCCTTGTTAAGGGAGTACATCTCGTTGGAGGGGTGTGAGCTCGCCACAAAAGGCCTACTCAAGATGCCACAAAGGCCTCACCCTATTCTCCGATGAACCGCACCCAAAGGTTTGGTTCACCTTCCACTATCGGAATCCTTCGGGGCGGATTTCGGAGCCCTTACAACTTTTGGGGCACACACCCACAACTCAATTGGGGGATCCCAACGTGCCGAAGCTTCACAAGCCGAAGTCTTCACGGCACCACCATCGTCTAGGGTCCAATGACCCAAGAGTAACAAGCTCCCAACCTTCAATCCCACGAATCACCGTGGGGAGCACAACCCGATGCAACAAATGCAAAAGGGCAAGAACACACCAAGTGGTCAAATTCTTCTCCCCAAAATCCAACCGAAGCAACTAATGCTACGGAGGGATTTAGGAGGAAGAACGGAGGAGAAACACCAAGAACTCCAAAATCTAGATCCCACGAGATCCCCTCACTTAGAGGAGATTTTGTTTGGTGGAAAGATGGATCTAGATCTCCTCTCTTGTTTCCCTAAATTTGGGCAAGAATCATCGGAGGGATTAGAGGGAATCGAGCTCTCAAAATGTTGGCAATGGAGGAGAGAGAGCAAGGGATGAGATCTACATAAAAAATGGGGAAGAAACCCCTTTTATAGGTGGCTCCAAAAAGGAGCCGTTGGGGAAGAAAAAGTGGGACAAAGGGGGAAAAAATGCTGCCCAGGCGGCCCGGCCTGGGGCCGGCCGGCAGCCCGGCCAGGCCGGCCAGCAAGCAGCGCAGCAGAAAAGGCAGCGATCAAAACAGAAAAAATGGGTCGGCCTTCCCCCGGCCTGCCACCGTGCTGGGCCGGGGCACAGCCCGAGCCGGCCGGCCTGGGCCGGTCAGGCTGCGCATGGTGGGCCGGGTGAGTGGCCGAAGCCACCGGCCTTGCCCCGGCCTAGGCCCGGCTGTGCAATTTTTTTTCTTTTTCCTTTTATATTAAAAAACTGATTAGAAAACTTTCTGAAATAGAAATGCAATAACTTTCGCCCACGAACTCCGTTTTCGATAATCTTGGACTCGTTGGACTCGTCACAACGAGCACAACAAGAATATGCAGAGAAACATCATAGTCCAAGAATATATTATAAAAATAAATGGGGAAAGGTAAAAGCTCCCATTTGCAAATCGGAAATGCAATAACTTTCACCCCACGAACTCCGTTTTCGATAATCTTGGACTCGTTGGAATCATCACAACGGGCACAACAAGATTATGCATAGAAACATCATATTCCAAGAAAATATTATAAAACCAAATGGGGAAAGTTAAAACCCCTTTTTTCGCAAACCGAAAATGCGATAACTTTTGCAATTGAAGTCCGAAGGAAGTGAAAACAATTTTGTTGGAAAGAGGACGACAAAAGCAACCTTTGAAAATGGCAAACAAGCAATGGAGATTTTGCAAAGAAATGGAAGAGGTAAATCTTCCGCACGGATAAACCGGCAAAATCTCCAATACCGAAACCGCAATAGAAGACGCATGTGAGAACCGTTTTCGGTGAACTTGGCTTTGTCATGACGAGCATGGCAAGCACCAAGACCACAGCACGATTCGAGAAAAATAAGAACCAATAAAGATGATAGCATGGATGCAAAGGTTTGTGCTCTCTACGGTGATACGATCACGATATTCGGTCGAGAGCCCCTCTTGATAGTACGGTTACTGTAATACCGCAGCATTTAGCAACCAACGAAGGGTAGAAGTATGTTTTGTGCATCTGCATGCATGCATCTGTCATGCCCCAAAAACGGGCCTAGTCACGACAACCGCCACATGTTTATAAGCTTTACGATTATAAACATGTTAAGCTTGATAAACTCAAATAAACAAGGCTATAATAAAAAGGGAGACACTTTATTCATTATTTTAACTAGTACATGTCTGCTACAGTACAAGTATGATTTGCATGCAACTTCATTTATTTGAAACCCTCCCCGTAGCACTACTCCTACTGGTCGCCAGCCAAACCAACAGTGCTCACTTCTGCAAGTAAAAGATTAAGATGGCAAGGGTGAGTACATGACATACTCAGCAAGCATACATGACAAAGATGTATTAGGTAATAAAGGATTAAGACCAAATGGAGGACTAGCAAAATATACAAGATATAGTATAAACAGGATAAACGAGGAGTAAATGGACGGGAAAAATATCTGGCATCACATATGACCGCAAGCTTCCCTACCCGGGAGTCCCAAGGGTGAATATTCACACTTTTACACTCTTAAGAGGGGTACTCCGACGTCGACAGCCTCGACCAGAACCACACAGGTTCTAGAAGAGCAGAGCTCTTTCGCCCGCTAAGACACCGGACACCTTGACCTACTCATGCCGGTCGCTCCTACGGATCCATCACCGACACTTTCCCGAACAAGGGCCGTCCCTATCGGAGAGCTCCGACAGTCCCATCTGAACTGTGACCGGTACAATATGTTTGCCGTCGTGATACCAAAGTTTACCGAGATTGTATGACAAGAATTTGAAGAGAATAAATCAGCTAAACCATCACGTATGGTGTTTGCTCCTTCTTTACACACCAACCAAAACGATGCATGTGAACCGAACCATGTGCTGCCCTCGCCATGAGCAGTACGTAGCAAATACTTCACATAATGCACCGCACCAGCTAGTACGATGGATTTGTGAATCAAGTGTGTGGCAAGAAATGGCACGGATAATCAAGAAGTCAAGAAGTAGTGCACAGCTTAAAATATATAATCTAGCATGCATGGAATTAGAAGTAGGAAACCTGAATGGATCCTGCATGTGCTATCATCGACCTAGTACTAGCCATGCTTGCATGCATGACCAATGAAGCTAGCTGTACTGTGCAAGAACTGAACAAGAATCATGGCAACAGTACTGGGAGTAGATATGGAGCGAGAACAAATAAACTAGACAGGATTTGAGGATGGGACGCATGCTTGCCTTTAGATCTTCTGGTTAACGCCGCGGCAGAATCACTCTGCTTAACACTGCACCTCGCTCCGATCCGCCAGAGTCTACTCTCTAGGTAGTGAAACTAAATGGGAGTGATGTGATCGAGCTACTAGAGCGCTTTCGTTTATATAGGTGCGTGCGGCAGTGAGGGATTAGTATCGCCGACCGCTTAAGCTATGCGACAGAAATATCTACCGCTTTGCTGACCTCTCTATTTCTTTTTTTCCTATACCGCAGACAGCTATACACTTTACTGGGCTGACGCGTACGCCTTCCTGGCCTAACCAAGCAACACGTCGGCCATGCATGCGGATGAATCAGATCCTTAGCCTGGCACACACCGTACCATTCTTTGCTTCCATGGATCGATCAAAGGTCAAACAAGAAAATATCTAAAGACCGGAAAATATCTAGGGACCCACTCACAATCATGACTAAAGTGTACGTGTGGATATGCTCACTAGCAAGTTTATCATTTCATGCTACGATGTGAAGGTTATAAATTCTATTCTAACTAATATGCGCAACACTCCTTTTTGTTGTTTTAATTTTTTTTCTTTTTACGATCAATGCAAATAAATAAATAAATAAAAACCACGGGTGTTACATCATCTGAAAATCCGAATAAATTTTTCGAAAAATAAAAACCTGGAGGGATTGGAGATCATTCACCCTCATGAATAGAGTTTTGCTCATCTGAGGTGAATGTGATTAATTTTGACATGACCTCCGGGCATTTTAAATGGTTGCGGGAAATCAGATCCAAATTGGAAAATACAAATGATATTAAATTGGTAAACTTATTAAAAATTGAATAATGAAGTTATACATGTTTATACTTTTAAGCAAACTACTCACAAATAAATACTAAGGTATAATTGTGTTAACACCCATCACAACTCAAAGAGTTATTAAAACAAAGTAAATAATTTAATTGGTTGAGTTCATTAAAACTTTGTTCTTGCATTGACCAAACATAAAAGAAATATAAATGCTTAAGTAATCTACATTATTACACCAAACTTGATCTTCTTATTTGATCTTAGCTTCTTATCTTCAAATCTTTCCAAAGACATTCCTGCAAGACAAATCAAATAAGAAAGAAACTTGGGATGAGATTCAAAGGCTTTGTGTTATATAGAAGTAGTTTGGTAACAAGATTAGCTACCTTGTTAACAGATTTCTTTTGTATACATAAAAGCAATTGAATGTCAAATAAAATAAATAAGGTTCAAAACAAAGTTCCTTGTGATCAAAATGTTTTCCTTCACCACAAGGGTGAGGCAACTTAATTATGGAACTTAACTAATGGATATTAGGAAATTGCCCTAATATCCAAATATTGACTAGAGGGATCAACATTACTTCAAAGGCGACAAGGGATTATGGATCAGACTTGGATCAGTTGGATCATCTGGAGTCAAGTAGTCAACAAGGATGAGGAGCAGTATTTGATCAATACAAGATAAAGGAACAAAAGGCAACATTGATCTTTTGACCAAGAAGGCAAAGTATCAACCTCTTTATCCAATCAAGTGTCTATTTAAGAAAGCCACATAAAAAATATTTCTCCAATGGAATAAAATCCCAGGGGAGAAGATAGCCCAATGATAAAGACCACAAATTTGAATCTTGCAAAGATACTTGAGCATCCCAACCTTGTAATAAAATGTTTAATAGTTGATCATGTTCATGGCAAGTATGCTTTTGAACACAAGACCTTGGGTGCATCTTAAATAATTGGTGAATACATTTAAATGACTAAAACATATCTCTATTTTTTTAAATGTGACTAGGGTATTTCAAAAATTCAAAACAAAAAAATGTGGAGCTTCTCTACAATATTAGGAGCATCCATGAATTTTTCTATGATTTTTGGACTTATCTAAAAGCCCTAAATAAATATGTGAAGTTTCTGTTTTAAAGATTTTCTTAGTTACTCAAAAGTCCAGGGGGTTATGTGCAAAAATTCCTTTTCTTTTCTTTTTTTCTTCTTTTCCGGCCAGAAGGACGGCAACGACGCCGCCGCGCCACCTCCTGCTTGCTTGCCTCCTTGCGGGGATAAGACCTGGGGAGACGTCCCCATCTCATTCTCCTCCTCCTCACCCGCCTCAGTCTCCTCTCTCTCTTTCTTTCTCTCTCTAAGCAGCGGCCACGAAACCCTAACCCTAGCCGTACTGCCGCCGTCGTTTCCCCTCAAATTGCCGACGAACGGTGGATCAATCGGAGCGGTGACCTTGTCCAACCACTCCGCCTCGACGTCCTCTACTCACTGGTGCAAGTAGCCGGTGCCGGGAGCGGCTGGAGGTGAAGAACTAGCCCGGCGCCCCGAACGCCGCCGCTCGGTGTCGAGCACGATTCCGTCGCCGACGTTGCTCCATCAGCACCTAAACCTTGTCCCCGACGCTCTCGGTGAGCAGCTGCGTCGATTGCACCCATTTCCCCTCTCGATTGCGTTCTGTAGCTCGAGATTGAGCTCGGCCGCCGTGCGCCGCCACGGTACTTCGTCGCCATGGTAGCTCCGGCGACCATTTAGGGGCGGCGCCGCTACCCCTGGGTACGCCTCGACCGTGCGCGTCGAACGCGCACGTCTACGTGGCCGAAATCGGCCGGATTCGGCCGGCGCTTGGTCGGTGTGGCCGCTGGCCGTGGTGGCTGACGTTAGCTGATGTCAGCACGATCTTATCCAGTTCCAAAATTAATAAAAATCTAACATGTGGGTCCCGTTGTCAGAAATTTGAACTTTATTCAAATAACAGAAAATAATTCAAACTATTAAAATTCATAACTTTTGAATCATAAGTCAGAAAAATATAAATAAAAATATCAAAATGATCAGAAAAGTAAAATCTACCAGATTATAATTATTACATAATTATTAAATCAACTTTAATTACAGGTTATCTAAAATTACTAAAATGCCACTTAATCATCACCAAATTTTTTGAAATCCAAATAAATTCCTAAAATTAAATAAAAATATATTTTCGACTCCAAATTTTATAAGGATTTCAAATATGATTTTTATTTAATTTATTGAAAAGGTTTTATTGAATGAAAAATACTAAGATCCATAAATGGATATGATTTCAATTATTTTAAAATAAATTATTTGAAAATAATTTTCTTATGTAATTAATTAAAAGATAGTAACTGGAATTGAATTGTATTAGCTTCTAAAACTACTAGTTTTCTAAAAAGAAAATAAATTTGAAATATAATTTCAAAACATAAAATTTGAACTCATATACCATTATGTAAATGACTGTTCCGTTACTCATCCTAGGTAAAACACACAAAAAGGAGTTCATTTGAAAATCAATCACTCTAGTGTTATTACTTTTTGAAAGTAGTTAGATTAAATAAAATTATAAAATAAAGGCAATTCTGAATTGAACATCTGTAGTTGTTTATTAATCATGTAAAACATTACTTCATTAATCATATCAAACACTTAAGTCTGAATGTGATAACAACTCAAAGTATTTCACCATTAACAAAGTAATCAATAACGCGAAACGCTTACTTGTGAGTTTGGGTATTTTGGGTTATATTCGATGTATCTCATATTTATGCATAATAGCATATTGCAAGTGTTTCCAGTAGTCCTTACTTGGACTACTTTGCTGTTTTCAGATCTCCGGGTTCTGACGCAACCCTAGAACCCCGAAGGGCATGAACTGCCATCTCTATCACAGGCAAGTTCATCACTTGCTCATACCTCTTGAAATATTTGTTAGAAAACTATTTGCAAAACCTTAATATACTATCACCATTATACAAAACAAAGCATAAACCCTATTTCTTTAATAATATGACTATTTGGCTATCTACCTGAGTGGTGGTAACCTATTATGGTTGGCAAATGGGACCATGGTAAGAAGAATAGGTCCGGAGGTTCCATTTGCACGGGAAAGTATTACCTAGGACTTAATAACAAATGCCGTCATAATGATTGCGCCGTAAAGACGCGTTAACCATATGACCTGGAATGGGACGGGAAATGCCATCTGTACTTCTCCCGGATGCATGTCAACGGGCTGCCAGTGCCGTAGGCTGTAGGTCTTGCGGGACTACATGCATATGGGTGGGATCCCTTAATTCCCACGACGACTGGGGTCTAGGATGGTCTGCAAGGAGAGCCTAGGTGTCTACCGGAAGGGGTAGAGCATCAGGGGTAAACTCGCTATGCATGAATTGGGTGGGCATGTGTTGTGCGGAGAAGCACACTGAATGACTTGGATAAAAAACTGGGCCCCACACCAAAGAGAGTGTGGACGGGAAAGATCGCCCGGTTGTGCAACAAAGTCTTGATCTCTTATGGGTAAAGTAACGCACCTCTGCAGAGTGTAAAAAATTGTAACATGTTACTCCCTGTTCCGGGAAGGAGCTGCGAACGCTGCAGGAAAGGAACTCCATGAAAGTTCTAGCCCTGTGAAGGATGACGGGCATAGTTTTCAGAATAAAAGCTACCTCTTAAAGAAATGTTTACAAAAACCTTGCATTGAGCTTAAGGCTCCCTGGAGTCTAAAGCTGTAGCTAGTGCATCAAACTTCCCACCGTACATAATGGACTTGCTGGGTAACGCTGGTTACTCACTCTTTCCCTTTTGACCCCCTGCTTAGAATCTTGGAGCCATCAAGGGAATTGGCGGTGGTCCATCATGACATCGAGATCTTCAGCAAGGAGTCTACCGCTACTACACCAATAGGAGAACAACAACAACTATGGCAACATCGGAGTAATGACAGCAAATTCAAGGAGATCACTTTGCCAATGGAGGCGACCACGTCTATCGGAAGGACGAGTACAATCTTGGATAGAGATACTCCAGTTGGAGTAGTTTAAGGCTGTGACAACAGCAGTAGTGGATTAGGAGTTAGAACTAGAGTTAATCTCCCGCTTAGTGCTACGAATTGGCTCTTCTCTGGATTTCATTTGCGCAAGGGTATCCTCTATGTATCGTGGAGGTTCTCGAGATTTTGTATTGAATTTTGTTGTAATCCTATAGTGTTACCTTGGACCTGCTATGTTTCTGTTGTACCACTCTGAGGGATGTAATATTCACGGATAGGTCCTTCTGTGAGTATTATGTCAACGACTTGCACACTACACCATGCAGTGGTGTGCTGGGTCACCGCAGTTACCTATCCTATAATCCGGTCTCTCGCTAAACAACATGAGACCGGTAAAATAGAAACCCTATCAAGATCATACCTTTGCCTTGCGCTTAAACCACTTGAGGTCGATGAAGACGATCTTCATCTCCTCAAGACGCACCACCTTCCTCGATTGCGCTTCGGTGAAGATTCACTTGATGCTCCCCCATACACCAAGATGGGAGACGCTCTCTTTGGCATATCTTCACTTGGCCTTGAGTGATGATCAACCCGCACAAAGCCTTGATCAACACACACTTTTCTTCTTCCCTTAACCTTGACTCCAACAAATGGAGAACAAGCAACCAAATGGACAACCTACAAGTATAGCTCAATGCAAATATTAGTCCATAGAGATTTTCATTAATTACCAAAATCATGCATGGGGAAACCATGCACTTTCAATGGGGATGTCGACGATTAAATCTCGGGCAAGTAAAATATCGTGAGACAAAGGGAATCGTATACGAGATTAAATTGAATCTCCGACATCGTGGTTCAATCGATAAAGAGTTTCGTTGATTGTGTGGGAATTAATATGGACATCCCGGTCCCGCTATTAATTATTGATCGGATCATGTCTACACATTCTCGAACCCGTAGGGTCACACACTTAACGCTCCGATGAAGTTAGGGTTAGCGATGAAATAAATGATGGAATGAACGAATGGTAATTCGGAGTCTCGGATGAGATCTTAGACGTCACGAGGAGTTCCCAGAGAGTCTGGAGAATAGGATTCATATATGAAAGTGGTTTCCGGGGGTATCGAAAAAGTTCGGGAAAATTCCGGCAGGGTACCGGAAGTTTCTAAAAGGTTCTAGAGGAGTCTAGAAGTGGGGCCCACCTAAAGTATGGGGACCACATGGACCAAAGGGGGTGCAGCAGCCACATGGGCCGGCCGCACCACCCATAGGCCCACATGGGCCTAGCCGGCCAAGGGAGAGGGAGAGGAGTCCGAGTCCCATAGGGACTCGGCTTGCTTGGCAAGCAAGCAAGTCCTAGGGCCGGCCAGCCCTAGGCTTGCCCTTCCCTCCACCTATATAAAGGGGGCCAAAGGGGGGTGCGGCACACCCTAAGGAGCTGCCCCAATCCGCACCACCCCTTGCCCTAGCCGCCAGCCACCACCTCCTACTTGCCGCGCGCTACCCCTAGCCCTAGGGTTGCCGCACCACCTTCTCCTCTTCCTCCTCTTGCTTGGCTTAGGCGAAGCCCTGCTCACGGAGATCATTACCATCATCACCACCACACCGTCGTGCTACTGAGATTCATCTAGCCACGTCTACCTCGCTTGCGGGATCAATGAGAGGACGTCTTCATCGAGCTAAACGTGTGGATACCGCGGAGGTGCTGCTCGTTGCAGCGCTTCGACGGATTGGATCTCGAGGATAATACATCTCCTCGCGACTAGATACGTCTAGTTGCGGGGATCGACTAGCCAACCCCTGCACCGACAAAACGTTTGTGTTCGATCTTCAAGGGTAAAGATTCGATCTCCTTCTCGCTACTTGCATCTAGTAGATCTAGATCCTTGGGGTTTCTTCCGCTTGTTACGTAGGAATTTTTTTGTTTTCCATGCAACGACCCCTTCAGTCATCTCATCTTCTATAGGCACATCCATATGGTAAAATCCCAAACCTCTATTTGCACCACCAAAATAAGCAGGACTAAGATGCACACTAAACCAACCAGGACACATGTGAACATGATCATCAGGATAATTGTTGATAAAGTGTTTATTCGGTAGAATGCAATTGCCAACGATGTGGCTAGGATCCTCATATTTGAAACATATCATCTTAAACTACCTTGCCTCCATATCTTGTTCAGTTGGCGTAGAAGAAGACAAATGAGGATGTCGTTCATTCCGTACTTTAGGAGGATGCGAAATATTCAGTTGTTGGTACTGAAATTGCCTGTGTCTTTGTTAAATTGATGTTGAAATTGTTGTTGCGAGCAACATTATAAGCCTGACCAGGAGGACACCGGGGTTGATTTTGTTGGAAACATTGATTCTAAGGGGTTGTATGAACATGATATGAAACAAGGATCTAAAATTGCTATTGATTTGCATCGTTGTTGGTCGCTGAACAGGTTTGAAAACTCAGGGAAACTTGCGCCTGAGGTCCAGAGGGAGGCCTGCTTGCAATGGGTCTATGACCAAGGACAAGAAAAAAGGAAGGTCGAGAAGCTGAATCCCCACCGGAAACACGAACCACTTTGGGCTTCTAATGGATGCAATCATTGGGCCACCACAAAACAATCTAAGATATTAAATCGACGGGATTCGGCCAAATCCATATGGATCCAGCAAATGAGCGGTGGATTTGAGTTTGGGATCGAAGGTTGACGATTCGTCGATGAGGGGTACGCTAACATGTGGGGGCTCCAAATTCAAACTAAAAAATGTTGGCCGCCATGGAATATTCTCGAGAGAGGAGTAAAGGTCTCACGGTCATGCGGCTATGGCGAAGCCGATACACTCTCTCGCGGGGGAGTGGATGGGAGGCGCGCAAGCCACGTCTCCATCGCTCTGATTCGACAAATCTCCACATTGACAACCCTCAAGAGATTTGAATAAATTTATACATCTTATTCATTGGTTAATGGGAGCGGAACAAGTATATTACATAAGCTGCATCATCCGAGCAAAAATGAAGTTGATACTGCACTGAAGTGGGTAGACCAGAATTCCAGAAAAAAGTATAGTTTGCTTTGGAGCCTAACATATGTGTCTTGGATTGGAATTTGTTATTAGTTTAAAATTGCTTGTCACATTTGCCACGCGGTGTGCATCTTAAATTGTTAATCACGAGTTATTTTTGAAGTTCTTTTATTTACAATCAAGAAACATCCTTGTGTGCCCACAGTAGTCAATCTCATGTCAACAGCTGAGGTACCGGCTTCTCCAGGAAATCACGTTACGCTTGACGTGCCATTCACAATGCTAAACTGCTCGAAATCTCTTTGAATCGCAAAAAATCTCAGGAGAATTTTTCAAACTTTCTTAATCTAAAGCGTGGGATTTACTACATGCCCATACGACCACCTCCTCAAACCAGGGACCGATCCGACGTCCATCCATCCAGAAGCTTCCGACCTACGAGTTCCCGACCCCGTCCTCGCCGACGGATACCACGGACCCGCCACGCGTCGGCTAGCCAACCTCGCGATCTCCACCCATCCCCCCACATTCATCACCGCATCCCCACCCGCGCGGGCCCCACGGCAAGAACATCGCCTCCCTGTCACGGCCGTTGCCGAGCAGTAATAAAACATCTCGTGCACCCGCTCCGCCGTTCTCCACGCCCAATGACACGTGGGTCCCCAGCACGGCAACTCCCTAGGCCCACGTCCACGCGGGTAGACGTCAGTCTCGCGCGGGCCGTCCGTGCCGGGATCGACGGCTGGGGACGCGTCGCGCGGCCGCAGAAAACACGCGGCCCCGAACCACGGGGAAGGGGAGAGCGGCGACGGCAGAAAAGGCGTTGCTGAACAGAAGCGCTCGGCTCGAGCCAGCAGAGAGAGAGAGAGAGAGAGAGAGAGGAAGGAGAAGAGACAGTAGGACCTGGCCATGGCGGAGCACAAGGAGGAGTCGGTGATGGACAAGATCTCGGAGAAGAAGCCCCACGGATCCTCCCCGTCGGGGTCGGACGACGAGGGCAGGTCGTCCTCCTCCTCGGCCGCGGCCGCCGTCAAGGCCAAGATCTACCGCCTCTTCGGCCGCGAGAAGCCCGTCCACTCCGTCCTCGGCGGCGGCAAGCGTGAGTCCCGACCTCGCGACAGCCCCCTTTCGCTTCCTACCTGTTCTGCGCCGTGGTGGGGTTTTAGTGCCCGTGTCGCGTAGAATCTGTAGATCCGGCCGCATCGGGGTTTTGCCTCGCTTCGCTTGTCTGAGTGGCGAACTCTTCAATCTGTTGGCGTTATTCTCCGAAGAAATTTCGCGTCGGTCGGGAATATTTCCCCGAGTAATTAGTGCGTAGAAACCGTCCCGATCTGCGATTTTGCGACTCGGATTTCCGCGGCATTGTCGCCACACTGTGAGTATGGTAGTACTTCATATCAGATTACCACGATTTTGTTCTTGTAACTTCCGTTTCTAGGTTGGATTGAAGTGATTGTGGGATTTTCTTCGTTTCACCGGCTTGCAGCTGAACTGAGTGCTCTATGCTTCTACGCTTAAACCCTGGAGATATTCTTTGGTTGTTTGCTCTTTGCTGGATATACTGCCCTGTTGATTTGGGCCTTTGCTGTGCTTGCAGCTGCCGATCTCTTCCTGTGGAGGAACAAGAAGATCTCTGGCGGGGTGCTTGCGGGCGCCACCTCCATCTGGCTGCTGTTTGAGGTCCTGGAGTACCATCTCCTCACCCTCTTCTGCCACTGCCTCATCCTCACCCTGGGCACCCTCTTCCTCTGGTCCAACGCCTCTGCATTCATCAACAAGTGAGCTTCTTTGAACTTCAGTTGTTATTCGCACCCAGATCAGATTTAAGATAATTTTGCATTGAATTTCTGTTTGGCTTATGTGTGAATGATGTGCAATTACGCTGAGCAGATGATCCTGTTTTGCCTGAAATTAATTGTTTTTAGTTCTAGGTATCTATAAATGGTAATATAGGTTGGTTATGGTTATGCCTCATTAACCCAACCTGAATTTCGGTTTGGCATATGGGTGAATTATGTGTAATTACAATGACCCGATGATCTTCTTTTGCCTGCAATGTAAAATGATTCAAGTTTTGGAGATGTACTATAAATCGTGTATATGTTAGTTTGTGATTGTAAATCACTGTTTACAATTATTTCCAGGTCCCCTCCTAACATTCCTGAGGTAAAGATCACAGAGGACCTGGCTGTCAACGTTGCCCGCTCGCTGAGATATGAGATCAACAGGGGCTTTGCTAGCTTGAGGGCGATTGGTCAAGGCCGTGACCTAAAGAAATTCCTGATTGTACGTTGATTGGCTATTTAGATTTATTTAGCATATTTATTGTTTGCTCCTTTAGCTATGTGATCAAGCACTTGGTTATGTGATCAAGGACTTATGTTGTCTCTTTTATTTCTCAGGTGATTGCAGGTCTGTGGATTCTCTCTGCTCTTGGGAGCTGCTGCAATTTCCTGACCTTGTTCTACATAGGTAATGTGGTTTCTTATTGCAGTCTGAACTTGCAAATTTGCAATAACCGTAGCTACCATTGTTTACTCATTACCACTTTCTTGCTTGCAGTCTTCATGGTACTTTACACTGTGCCGGTTCTGTACGAGAAGTATGAGGACAAGATTGATGCTTTTGGAGAGAAGGCCATGGTCGAACTGAAGAAGTACTACGCCATCTTCGATGAGAAGTGCCTGTCTAAGATTCCCAAGGGTCCGTCCAAAGACAAGAAGCATTAGAGCGGTGGAGAGTAGCTGGTGCAGACTTATCTTCTCTGTTGATCACTACTCGTCGGTTTTCAAGGATGGTTGTGATTCCATGTCCGTAGTTGATAGTAGATACTTATTTGGTCGAACCGTGGCACGGTCAGTAGTTGTGAAGTGGAACCTCTACGAACTTATGTTCTGCCAGCTTTTGCTCTATATCCTGTTCTGAAGTCTGTGCTTAACTTAGCATCCTCAGTTGCAAGTTGTCCGTGTTAGAATGCTATTAGTGGGAGTGATGTTTGTGATATTAGGAGACTTGGTATAATGAAGTGGTTCTTTGGTACTAGATATGCAGTTCATCCTGGAGTTTAAATCATTTGTTGCTGGGCTTTGCATGTGTATATTTCTGAGCTGAATTTCCTTGTTTTGCTTTTGTCCATCTCAGTTATAATATTGACAACAGTATTAGAACAGAACTTTTAAGTTTCCATCGAGCTTTTCATGGTGAGTTACAAGTGGGTATACGCATACAACTTAGAAACTACCAGTGATCAAAATGGTGCAACGAAAATAGCATCACAAATTTGCAACTAAAAACTCGCTAAATCATGTGAATTCCAAAATCTTCTGTGTGCAATACCATCAGAAATTGTGTCAAGTTTTCATTGAGTCTTACCTAGAGAACTACAACAGTGCGTATAAGCATACAACTTAAGAAACCACCAGAAATTTAAATGGTATACAAAACATGGCATGCCAAATTTACAGTCAAATTCATTCAACATGACAATTCCAAAATCGTCTGGGCACATTATCTTCAGAATCACTATCTGTATGATCGCCTTCAGATGATGAAGATGGTTGATCATGAGCGTTCAATATGTAACAAGCAACCTGGTCCATGAAAAGAGTGAATTAGACGGTTATAGTACAGAGGAATATTAGATGAAAGGGCAGGGAAAAAAGGTGTAAAAATAACAATGAATCGATCAATCAGAAAATGGATAACAGTTGCCACTGCAATGTAATGGTAAAAAGAAAATGGATAAGACCCATGACCCATAAAATCGGTGCAAACTTGAACCCAGTACACAAAGTATTGATCATAACAGACAAGCACTTACTGCATAGGGTAGTAGAGGCACTAGTTTTACTTCATCTTTTCCATTCTTAGGACACTGGTGTGGAGCAGCACATGTCAAGCTGCTCAGCCAAAGAATCGAACGGCATTGCCGACATATTGCTCTATTTGATGCGGAACTCCAGTTTATATATTCTGTAGTAATGATGATTCAGCCATGTTTAAAGGGGGCCATTATAAGTTCCTGAGTGCAAATTACATCGAGAATACTAGTAACATACAAGGGCATCACCTGCACGATTATTGTGGAAAACCTCTTTCCAGTTCAAATTGGGATCATGAAATACTGGATCCACGGTACTCTGCACAACAAGACCATGACTGTTCTGTAAACTGGATACAGGCGTGCTAATGGAACTCACATTGGACATGCTAAAGAAAAGGGAATAGTTCATTTTCCACAGCTTGTTGTCGTTCGCGGATGAATTCCAAGACCTTCTAGGGAATACACAAGTGTCAACAACATGAACTAGCATATGTTTGGAAATAGTATATATATACAAGAGAAGAACAAAAATACCAGCAAACGAGACCAGCTGCTACCAAAGAACGCACATCCAGAAAACTGAAGATATGAACAAGCACATCATGTGGTATGTGTGGAGGACCTGTCGGAGAGGTTCAAGATAAATATCACGAGACCAGTGTATTCATTTAAATTTGTAAGCTGATCCTCCTAAATATTGACAGGAAACTGCAGCTTAAGATGATTGGGTAGTGTGTTATACTGAGAAGATTCAAAACTATGGTACTTAAGCCGGGACTTTAAGTTAAAAACTGATATACCACGGTGAGAACCATCAGCTTTAACTTAAGCTGGACTTGCGAAATTTACCATAAGAAGAACATTCAAACATAATAGCCGAGTGCCCGAGTGAAGCACATAGCAGGTAAAAATGCCATTTACATCTACCCTATTTTAGCGGCAGATAGAGCATAGTAGCTCCCTACACTTATCCATAGTCAACTACTGGTAGTTTCTGTTTGCAAGTTTGCTAAGCAGGGAGACAGCATCTGAGAAGGAACCCTGCATACCTGGGTCTTCCTGAACTCTAGCGCGTCTTTTATGCGCAATAACAGAACACTTGAACTCTGAAACAGCTTGTGACTTCTTTTGCTTTGGTAGGGAAACTTCTACAGCTTGAAGAAGACCATTGGCTGCTGCTAATGCATATCCGGTCTGCACACTATGGGAAACAGCGGGTTACTACAAACTATCATGTAGCAATACCATGGAAGGATAAGGCAAAGTCGAACAGCATGCTAGTAATAATAAATGGACACTGGAGTGATAGAACAAAGTTTAATGTGAGACTTCATCTTTGTTCCATGCATAATTTAACAACACAGATCACCGTAATCTTTATGGTACATGGAAAACGTATATACAACTATATAACACGTTAAGCACAAACCATAGATTAGATTACGACCATGATACAACTAACCTCTGGAATCATAAGAGAGTTCCGAATCTTAAACTAAAAATAGATTTAGAGTGACAAGAGGATCAACTTAACATAAAATCAAGAAGATAAATTCAGGCAATTTTAAGGCTTCCCGTTATTAAGACACCTGCATCCCTTATCACAGTCCAGGTGTGGTTTGGCTTCTCGTCCTATAGATATTAATTCTAAGAGAATTGGGCATGTCAATAACACATCATCCAAAGTGCATATTTCCTTGAGCCAAATTTGCTTGCAAAGTCAATGCGATGTTGTCTACTACAAATCTAAACTATCAAGTATCAACACCACTTCCGTTTATCATATCACTATAGATTCATTAGTTACACAAGCTCTATAACAGTACAAGCTACAATTTCCTCGTGATAAGCCATTACCGGCAGAATTGTTTTTAGCAACAGTTAACTCCAGAGCTATTCGAATGTTGGCACATGATTACTTGAAAACTCTTAAGAATCTATATAATACAGGAGTAGTTCTTACATCAAATCCCTGCAATGTTAATATCAGAGCAATTAACGGAAATTTATGCACAGAAATAGCTCTGAGGACAACAACAACGAATCAGCATTCAAAGTATCACAGTTGGAACAGAGCATCCATCATCAGGCCATATCCAAGGGAGCAAATCCTAATTTCTCCGAGCAGTAATCCGTCGCCAATCGTACCCGCGGATCCGGCAAGAGTACAGGAAATTCGACGGAATTGCGCACATCTGGGGGCGCAATATTGATGGGAGGGCTTACTCGGGGAGGAGGCGGAACGCGATTAGCACGTCGCCGGCGACGAGGGCCTGGGCGGCCTTGGGCAGGTCCGCGTACCCGTGGCGCAGGAGCTCAGCCAGCTCGCGGCACGCCGTCGGGTAGTCCCACGGACGCGACAGCGCGTCCGCTATCCCCATCTCCGCGTACCTCTTCACCACCGCCGTCTCCTGCCGCCTCGCCACCAGGCGCTGCGGCGCCCTCCGCCGCACCGGCATCGTTGGGAGCACGGGGCCTTTGCTTGTGAATCCGCCACGTCACCGTCGCCTGGTCGCTCGGGTCGCCTGAACAGCGACGACCACCGGCCACCGCCTCGCGCGCAGCTGGGCTGTATGCCCCGTTTTGGGGTAACGCGTGCGAAAGTTTGGTTCCCTTTTCTCGCCGGTGGATCATAGAATAACACACGATGACGCGTCTGATGGATCGGAGTGTTAGATTAAATGTATCTAGATATATTTTAGTGTTAGATGAATCCTATTTAGTGATAATTAATATGGATCGGAGTAAATATGATATTCTCCTTTTAACAAGATCTTTATGATTAATCTTGTCCTCTTATTGTCCTAACCGTTTTGTTGTGGGGAGGCCGGCCCTGTTCCGTGAACTATGCTCCTCTGGCGAAGCTGTATGCCGCCGCGTTTGTATGGGTACGATGTTGAACTTGAACATTGTTGTTTTATTAATTAAAATAGGGCATATGATGCCTTTATCTAGAAAAAAACAAGATCGTTATGGGCGCCAAATCACACGCCTGTCACCATTGCCGCCGTGGGAGGTTAGGATTTAAGAGTAGTGGAAAGAAGAGGAAGAGATCATACGATGGTTTGGACTAAGCAGTTGTTGAAAGTTTGCGATCGGCGTTCCACTTATCGGACGAGGTGGCGGGGGGGGGGGGGGGGGGGGGGGGCTATAGGCCCACAAATCAACCATGTATGCGTACGAGAACAGTCTTTGTGTGAGTTTCAACCATGCCAATTATTATCATTCACAACCGTGATTTGAGCTTCTAACGACTAAGATTGATGAGTCTAGAATCCCCATTTTAGGGATTGTGACCTCGGTTTTTGGTTCACACAACCTCTGCAAGTTCAAGGTTTAAATTAAACTTTACCTTCTTATTTTGTTGGGTTTAAAGATTTTTTTTCCATTTTTTTCAGTAGAAAGTATTAGAAGACTTACAATATAGCACCATAATATATGCGAGTAAGTAGTGCACAACACAATGCGATAAAACATGACTATGACACTATATCAAAATCAGTAAAAGAAACAGAAAGGTAGTGCACTTACAAGAAGCAACACAATACATCTAAATTTAATGCAATTAAAGACAATATATAAAGTTAGGTTAACTAAAATCAGTGCAAAACATATACTCCCTCCGTCCGCGAATAAGTGTACGTTTTCTTTTTTTGTGAGTCAAATATTTTTAAATTTGACCAAAATTTTACACAAAAATAGCAACATATGTGACATCAAATTACTATATTATTAAACTACATGTCAAGATCTATCTAGCGATATTAATTTAGTGTCATAAATGTTGTTATATTTTTCTAAAAAGTTGGTCAAAATTAATAAAGTTGGACTTAAGACATGTCTAAACGTACACTTATTTGAGGACGGAGGGAGTAGTTAGGACGATTCACTCATGGGACACAAGACAACACATTTAAAGTAAGTACATCTAAATGTAGGAAAAACATGCAATTAGAACAATGTAATTATGAGATAAACATACTAGACACTAGAGTCCAAACCGAATCATACCCGGTGCATGCAATGGAAGGAAATTTCTGGTGAAACTCCGCGGTTGTGGTGTATGTAGAACTAGAAAGATATCTCATGCATTGTAGCGAGAATCTTTTCAATATCTTTGTTGTATAAATAAAATATATACGACACATGAAATGGAAAAAAATCACGACAATATACACAGGATATAACCATTCGGGAGCCACACAATGACGGACGGATGAGTCCACACCGTGCCATGATTGACTCCATGCTCACGAACGGCCCATCAATGTGCGAGATGCGGCCCAACGCCTAGGTACCAGCATGATTCCTTTAAGATTCCGAACTTCTATACTGCTACATAATAAGCCTATATAATTTTGTTGGGACCCCCAAATTTATGGGCCATGTGCGTCCGCACGTCCACTCTTGTGGTCCCGACTCTGATGAACATGTTATTTTTCATCTTCTAAATTTCAGCATCAAACAATTTTAGGAACATTTCATACCACAACATGAGGTTGTAACCTATGTTTTAATAGTTAAAGGGTAGAGTGGTATTACTTGGCCGAAGGAGGGCAAGAAACCCCCTTAGCGTAATTCAAAGTGGATGAGGAGACTCGAACCCGTGTGGGCTGAGTGGAACCTTGCATCACTAGGTAGTATTCCGGGAGAGCTCCTCGTAGAGCAGTATAACACCAAGCACGCTTACACATATCATGAAAAACATTTTCATGAAGGCACCAATTCTTGAATCTGAACTATTTACGTCTATTGTTAGCAGGAAAATGATAAGGTAACTTGCATCGGGCCTCGAGTCTTTCTCCAGTAATCGGGACAACAAGCCTCTCAATTATGAAATCGGGATCATCCCACATAAATGTGCTGCCAATTCAGTGCACCGCAGCGCTGCAGTAAGAAGAGAAAGATTGAGACCTCCTGAGAGTTAAGATTTGAAACCCTCGGACTTGAAGGGTCTTGCTTCCGAAATCTGATATCAAGATCCCGCCACATGTTTTGTTTGTTGATCCAGTGCGCCGTAGCGTTGCAATAGGAAGAGGAAGACGAAGACCCTTGAAGTCTTGAAGCAATTAGCATGTCCAACTTCATGGTGAAATTTAAGAGCGTACGTAGGACAAAGTTCCGAAGAGATGTTTTGGGTTGCATGGCCACATATTTGTTACTATTGTCTCCAAAGTTTTTCATTTTCTACAAAGACCTTGAACTCACCTACTAACCTATGAATAAATGTAGAGTTGTAGACTATGAAACTCTATGCCTCTGATGGCTCATGCCATTATTACATCTGTTTATTTTGTCACAAATAATTGCATCTATTTTTTATGGAGAATGACAATGACTTGCAAACTATAGATCCACACACATAAGTAATGGCATAGTTACTACTTCAGAGCATGTTTATACATATATACTCAAACGTTTTGGCTGCCGACTACTTATTTTTCCATTTTTTTTGAAATAGTTACTCAATGTTCAAGGAAAACTATAAAGTTGGCATCAACATATTGTACATATGTCATTACCTCACGAAACAAGTTTTCATTATACTAGATCCACATAATGGCTTGTCCAGTCAAGCCCCTCCCAAGAGGATTGGATTGGAGTGGATGGGATTGCGGGGGATTTTGACATGCAAGGAATTTTATCCCCCTTCAATCTCCACCAAACCAAACAAACTTTTAAGGGTCCCATTGTGTCGGGCTTCTTTATCTATCTTTTCAATAGAATTTCCAAGTTGTCTAGATTGATATGCATTTTCCTCCAGAATAAATCACAAAATAGAATATGGTGGATTCTAGGACCATTTAGTCAATCAATCCTAAATATGATCAATTTGTAGAAATACAAATTTTAACCTAAGAATATAGAACAAAAAGTCGATGTAAAATAGAAAAAAACATTACTATGTCAATAACTGTTTACACTACTATTTTATACCTATTTTTCACACCCAACTTACTCGATGCCTAATTTGATTTGACCGCTTAATTTGCACATTGTGGTTTTTGTGTTTCTGTCAAACAAATAATTAACTAAGTGCAAGTAGATTTGTAGTATTTTTATTACATTTGTGGGAAATAAGATTTATCTCACACTTTGTAAACATATCTCATTAAAATTAATTTTAGTGGACTATGGCGAGTCGAAGTGGTTGTCACCAATTTATATTAAACAATTTTACTTGTTGATAGGAAATTTTGTAACCAAATCTATTTTCATCAATACACCATTTTGTTATATACTTATAACCACTATTTTTTGTTGTATATATCAACACTAACACCACGTAGCGGTATACATGAATTTACTAATTATGCAATTAAACTTCGACCATTATGGATTAATATAATATTTGTATGTTATTTTTACGACGTGAGCGAAATTTTGTACTGGGTCTTATTTCGATTAAAATAAATCATACAACATAAAATAAGTCATCTTGATGTAAAGAATAATTCGTGCCACTTCGATGTATTGTAGTGTCTTTATATGCATTCTGACTCTTCTCGCCTCTTTAAATATCTAGATAAATGTTTTTATGATGTCTGAGACTAATAAATATTCTAAAAGAGGTTGTATAGTAGGATTTTCCATCATAATTCCAGCTAATAGGAAAATCTAGACTATGTGAGGTGACAGCAAGTGGTTGATCTCAAACTGAACCTTTTCCTTAGCTAGTCATAATTAGATATATGAGCATGCTTGAAATGATATGGAGATTTGGTTGTCGAAAACATAACCGACAACCAATATTGAGGCATGTGCAGGAATAGGACCATTGTGATAGTCGAAAAACAAAAATGCAACGCTCAAGAATCATAATCACAATACAACAATATTTGATTTGGTACTTGTCGAACGTTTCTCAAAATATATATACGTGAAACATAATCTCAAAATATATATGAGAGGGATGATGATAAATGCAAGAGAAAAAACTCAAGATATACGTGCGAAAGCCGTTTGCAACCGTGTACTCCCGCAACACACGTGAGTCCAATGATGTTCAACAATCACATACCAAAACCCTTACAACCTTATATTGAGTTTAATCGTGTTTCCTGACACAGAAATATATTTCGTGTATCACACCTTTCCTTTTTTTAGAATGATAAATCAAATGCTAATGTAACAGTCAGTTCAATCCAATAACAATTAGCATGTGGCAAATAACTGGGCGAGGAAATAATACCATGTATAAAATTATCGGAAAACGTATGCTTGTCTATTTTTCCTTGTGAGCACCATAATAATGGTATTGAGCATTGACATAATTCTTTTGGACGTGACTAGGGAGCGACGCCGCCCAATTGTCTTCCGTGCAGCGGTTTCCACTTCTCACATGCATGCATGCAACTAAAAAGCTCATGTATAACATGAGGAGAGATTTTCTTGGTATGGATTTTTGAATTTTTTATATATCTTAAGCCGTGAATTTGATTGAAGATACACTTCAACCATTCGCTTAGTCATGAGGAGTTTATTGGAACTAGATTTCATGTTGACATGATTTGACAACTTTTTCATTAGTATTTATCAGATTGTTGACACTTACTTGGTAGACTATAAAATATACTTAGCTACCAGATTATAATAATTTCAGTTGCCAGTTGCTGAACATCATTCTACAACAATACAACACTTGCATGATAGTAATTTAGTACCTAAATCATTTTAAGTTTCCAAATTTAGCAATTAACGCGACGATGTGAGCAATTAGTGCTTGTGATCTCTCTGCAGGAAAAAAAACACTAAATAGCCATGAAAATACTAATTTGTATACGCGTGGTAACCTGTAATTCAGAATGTGTCACAACTCGCAACATTCATTTTTTCAAGTTGCACAACTCACGTTTACAAATCACATCTTCTATCATACAAGGCTCTGCCTGATGCTACTCATATCACACTGCATTGACTGCAACAGCATTAGGAATAAGGATATACTAGCAACTTAGCAAACATCGACTCGACTGCGCAAACTGTGTTGCAATCATATGATGGCTGGTTCTTCCTACATCAAAATCCATTCTCTGCATATGTGCCCCGGACTGAAAGAAAAAACACCATTGATCTACCTGCCAAAATTGTCCCCCTCCTCATATCGAGTCCAGCTTGTTCTGCTTGAGGAACTCGAGGTCCTTGAGCTGCCGCTGTGCCACTTCCTTGGACACGACCTTGGCGCCGGGGCCCCTCCTCTCGCCGGAGGCCACCTGCTCGGCCATGGTAGACACCATCCTCTCCACCGCCGGCCTCCCCACCGACGGGAACACCGCGTTCAGTATCGTGCACAGGAGCTCCTCGTCCTCGGGCTCCACCATGTCCTGCCCGAAGCAGCACACGTAGATTGCCTCCAGTGCCTTCTCCGCGCGCACTTCCATGGGTACCTGCGGAGCTTGACCCTTCGATTTCGCCCGTTTCTGCACATATATACATCGTAGTTTGATCATGTCGTTGGTCAGGGGCTGATTAATTGGCACTATACATCCTAGCATGGTACTGCCATTGCAAATTTGCAGGAGCTCTGATATCGTGGATGCGCGCGTGCGTACCTCCCTTGCCGTCTTCATCATGTCGAGGAAGGTCTCCTCCTCGTACTCGATGTCGTTGGACATGCGGAGCCGGGCCACGCCTTCCAAGATCTCCTCTGTTTTCAGCAGCCCGGCGCCAATGGCGGCCAGCCAACAGCACAACAGAACATAGAAGGGGTCTCCTACCTGCGCAGCAATTCACCGTGACGAACATGCACGGGCGCAGACCGGGTGGTAAACGCTATTTACGGTGGTGCTGAAGAGGAGCTGGGGCATATACGGACCTTGCCGCGGCGGTCGCTGAAGTCGTAGAAGGCCTGGGAGTCCATGACGGTGCACTTCTTGCTGACGCGGCGGCGGAACTCCGCGAAGTCGACGGTGTCGCCGCCCACGCCGCCGTCGTCGCTCAGGATGCGCGCCACGAGGCCAACCACGGGGAGGGCCCCGATGATGCGACCAAGGATGGCCGCCGGCGAGTTCGGGTCCGGCTCCATGTACGCCACCACCGCTCCATGCCGCCAGCGCCGGCAGCGCTGGGCGGGGGAGCGGCAGGCCCGCCGGTGGCGCGGGAGGAAGGGGGAGGCGAGCGAGAGCTGTTGGGCGACGGGCAGTGTCCCCATGCCCATTGATGGGTTTTTCTTGGACGCCGTGCGTGTGGTGGGAATGGCGCGCGCGCCTTATCTGCTGATGGATACGCCGCTTTTGCCGAGTTTTACATTCAGTCCGTATGAGTCTTGTAGAACTTCATCATGGATTTTTTTGTAAAACTGCATATTTACGTGTAAATTTCATATTTGGTACATCAATTCGCTGACGCGTAACACAACCATGACCAGGTGGTTGCAAAAGCTCCAATACAATCGTATATACCCCCCCCCCCCCCCCCCAGTTGACCATGACGGTTTTGCTCAAAATCTTTTGAATATTTTCAAAATCGCAACAAGATCCAACCCGCGACGGGCGGGAGGGGGTGTTAAAACCTATGTTATTCAGAAAAGAAGATTATGCTACCTACATCAAACTCACGTTTACGGTCTAAAATAGCCTAAACCTGAGGGGGGGGGGGGGGTTGATATATTGTCCTTCTCTTTCCTTTAGTTTGAATTTTAATTGAGTTTGCGGGCCAAGAATTTTATACTAACAACTTGTTTAACTATATTCGATGGTAGATGACCTAAACAAGCATGCCACACATCCAAGATGGTGTGATGGCACTGAGCACACACCTATTGGATTTGACGTTGTGAACGAAAGTGAGTAGAGACCCATACACATGCCTTGGAGAAGACTTATATTTGTTGTATGTGCTTAATAAAAAGGAATTTGGTGAATTTTAAGGAAAATAACATGCTTTTGTGAGCTTGTGTAACATGAAGGATATTTTGTTGATAAATATCACGACTAGGGGGCTAACACAAATGAAAAATATGGCTACTCTCCAAAGTTGATCCACTCGCATCGTGGACTTTCTCATTGTGGTTGTACTTGTCGTGGATCGTCAACTTCTCGAGGCAACCTACGATGCGATCGGTGGCACTCGTGTCGACATACCAGTTAGTGTCAATGTCATATGAGGTGGTAGCCGGCCAACACTCTTCTCCTTGTCGCTAGTGAAGGTGGCATTGAAGCTCTTCCAACACTTTTGAGGACAATGTTTTCGATCTTCTGGCACAACTAGCAAGACATTTTATTGGGGTTGTTGTTGGTGAAGCCCCCATTTCTGCCTAGATGTGCTTGTATGTCTTTGTTGCCCCCATAGCTCCGATGACCACCATTCTCGTTACCTTGGCCTTGTTCCCCTTTGTGTCCACCGTGATCTTGTCCACCTCCACGTTTGCCGTGTGACACAACGTTTTCTAAAAACCGCACACCTCATTAGAGCAGATAGAGGCACATACATATCAAAGCTCAAGAGTTGTGAGTACAACCCGTTGACCAAGATTGACTCGACGGGCGAGTGCGTCACCGAGACAACCGGGTCGTACTGACGATGCCCTCCTGTTATAGCCTCTCTTGCTATCTGGTGGCCTCTCTTGCTATCTGGTGGCCTCTCTTGCTCATGTCCCCTTCCGCCTAACTGTTGATCCCGAGTGAGTCAAATCCTGTCACATCGGCACTCCCGTGATCGCCGAGAGAACCTCTACTTTTCAAAAGATGTGGTTATCGTGGTGAGCTTCTCGGTTACGACATGGGTGAAAGTAGAATGTTCAAGGGCAACCGTCAAAAGTTTAGCAATCGACATTCATGTGGACGGGCTCTGATTTGTTTTTTGATAAGGGGGCAATGCCTCGGCCTCCGCACAAATCGATGCACACATCCATTTTTGTTGCAAAGTTTTTCATGAAACTAGAAGCTTCCTTGGTGAGGACTAGCTCTATACATATAGAAAACGTAATTGGATCCAGAAGATTTAGAAATCATTTCTACTCCCAATTGGGAGCTGTATTTATAAGTAGCTTGCCAGGGACTTACGTGTTACATACGTCGGTTACAGTGAAAGATCAAAACAACAAAACAAACCTAACCTTAGCCTTGTCGCTTAACAGTACCATAACACGTGGCGGCCTCCTCAGATATCGCGCGCGGCGAAGGAAAAGCAAACAATCGCCTATATTAGTCGCCGCATGTCCACCTCTTCTCCGTCTTTGGCCGGTAACAAAGACGATGGCAGCCCTTCGTTGCGGCCATTGTCGCGCAGGTTGTGTCCAGGTCGCACGTCGTCAAGATCGACGGGTACTCCATTACCAGGGGCCACGGCAATGGCAACGACAGATTCATAAAGTCTGAGGCGTTCTATGTCAGAGGCCATCGCTGGTGTATGAACTACTACCCCGACGGTGACAACCCAGATAACACAGATTGGATATCCATCTATCCGTGTCTCGATCGCACCGATCTCATTGAGGTCAAGGCGCAGTTCAACATCAGTTTGGTGATCGATGGGCAAGAGGAATCAGTGGCATCATACGGCAAAACAAGCTGCCGGGTATACACCTTCTCAGCTTCACGACCGTGGGGCTTCGGTAGATCCATCAAGGCTAAGCACTTGGAGGAGTCAGTTTAACTGAAGCATGATGTGTTCAGAGTCAGGTGTGATGTAACGGTGTCAAGGGAGATAGTCAACGAGCTGGTAGTCGTGGTGCCACCGTCAGACATGCACAATCATTTTGCCTGGCTCCTCACGGCCGGTGAGGGCTCGGATGTCACCTTTGAGGTCGGCGGCGAGACATTCCCGGCGCACAGGTACATCCTTGCCGCTCGGCCCTCCGTCTTCAGAGCGGAGCTCCTTGGTCCGACGAAGGAGAAGACGGCCACTCGCGTACAGATTAATGACATGCCTCAAATAATAACCATTTGAGGCACTTTTGATTAGTGCCTCTAAATGATAGTTATTGGAAGCACTAATCAAAAGTGCCTCTAATGATTACTATTTGAGGCACTTTTATATGCCTAAGATAGTATTCATTTAGATTCACTTTTGATTAGTGCCTCTAAATAAAAACTTTTTAGGCACTATTTCTAAACTGCCATTAATTGTTAAATAATTTGAGGCATTACTTGTAAAAGTGTCTCAAAAAATAAACATCGGAGGCAATTTTCAAATGTGCCTCCAGGAAAGTGCCTCGAATTCAAGGACGTGACGTAGTGAAGCATAGCGATCAACTCCTCCAGAACAGAGGGGCAACTGCTCCTCGGGTGCTGAAAGCCGTCGCACGCCATGACTGCTTTTACGTTTCTCGAAGAAGTGAGAAACTTGAAGCATGCCTTCTTGAGCACATTGCAACCGCGCCAACGTAGTAACCACCGTGCTTTTGCGGAGGTGGTTGCAGAGCTTCTCCTCGCAGATCAACTTGAGCCTCTCCATGTTATACAGGTCCGCCGCCACAAGCAAATGCTGAGCCATGGCTGTGGTGTTACTCTCGTCCACCTCGGCCAACGAGTTGGTGTAGATGAAGTGCAATAGAGCTCTGAACAAGATGCCTCAAATAGTATTCCAACAGTGCCTCCAATAACTATCATTTAGAGGCACTAATCAAAAGTGCCTCAAATGGTTACTATTTGAGGCACTTTTAGATGTGCCTCTAAATGAATAGTGCCCCCAAAGGTTATATCCAACAAATCAAACACACATCTAGATACACTAACATTACAATTAAGTTAGAATTGACAACATAGTTTGTGACACGTCTAGATAGCATGCTTACGAGTCATCAACATATGCACTTTGCATTGTTCTCAAAGCTAGTTGCACGGTTCTCTCATATATGAATTAATTATTAGGTCGATGTAGTATGCAGTGCTTAATCAAGAATCTCTTTAATAGGTGCAGGGCAACACGATTCATTTCAGATTCAGTCCGGTTGGGATATTAGGGCATGAAAAAAAAGTTGTGAACAAATATATACGAAATGCAGATATAGATGAAAAATTTCGTGACGAAATGCTCTTTTTTTGTGGATGGATAAAAAATAACAAAATTAGTGACTAAAATGGGATTCAAAAAAATATTATGATCTCGACCTTGATGCAAACTACTCTAGCAGACGACCACACCACATATACTTTTGTGATACATTCACACTATTTGTGGAAAAAAATAATAAGCAAACTATGAAACAGGTGCAATTTTTAAATTTTTGACTCACTTTCTTCAAATCGGCGGCAATTTGTCTATTTTTACATATAAATCTTAGTATTTTTTATGCTCAAGAACCTGGAAAGGATGCTTGCAGACGTTAGTAAATTATTAAAATAGTAGAAAACTTCTCATCGAAAAGAACGGACATGCTAGCCTAATTGGGCCTAGTAGCACACAGTAGCCTAATTGGGCCTAATAGTGTGCGCGCACACGCACTAGCCTAAACTGGTTCGGGTCCATGCCCATGTGCATCATGTGCACAACATAGGCTTGAACCAGGCCAAATGCTGTACATCGCCCAGCGGCGACGCTTCCCGCTTGCGTCGCCTGAAGGGACGCGCGCGTCGCTGCGGGTGGGCGGCCCACCGGTCCTTTTTCCTTTTTTTCCTGTTTCCGTCTTTCTTTTTCTTTTTTTTCTTTTTTTTGGTTCGTTTTCTTTTTATTTTCTGTTTTCTTTTTATATTCCTCTTTACATTTCTTTTTCTGTTTTCGTTCTCGTTTCTTTTTTATTTTTATTTTTGAAAGATTTTCATTTTCTTTTTCATTTTTTTCTTTATGTTTTCGTTTTCTGTTTTCATTTACTTTTTTATTTTCATTTTTGATCTTTTAATTTTTATTCCTATTTATTTTCTTTTCTCGTTTTTCACTTTTTATTTTCTGTTTTTCTTTTTCATTTTTTTTCACCCCCATTTTCTGTTTTCAAAATTCATGCAAAAAAAGTTTTTGATCACCCCCATTTTTTGTTCACTTTTAAAATCGTTTAAAAATAATATCTGTTCCACCGCTTTTTCTGTTCACTTTTAAAAAATTTCAAAAATGTTTTTGTTCACACCCCATTTCTTTTTCATGTTTTAAAATTGTTCAAAAATAGTTTCCGTTTACTAGCCTTTTCTGTTTAATTTTTAAAATCGTTCCAAAATAATTTTTGTTCAAAATAATTTCGTTCACTTTTGAAATCGTTCAAAATAAATTTTGTTCACTTTTTAAAATCATTCAAAATAATTTTTGTTCGCTTTTAAAATCAGTTCAAAAATAGTTTCCGTTCCACCAATTTTTCTGTTCACTTTTTAAAATTGTTCAAAATTTATTTTCGTTCACTTTTAAATCGTTCAAAGTTAGTTTCCGTTCATAAACCTTTTTATGTTCATTTTTTAAAATTGTTCAAAAATAATTTTGGTTCACCGACCTTTTCTTGTTCACTTTTTAAAATTGTTCAAAAATCATTATCGTTCACTTTTAAAATCGTTCAAAAATAACTTTCGTTCATAAATTTTTTTTTCTGTTCACTTTTGAAATATGTTCAAAAATAATTTTTGTTCACCGACCTTTTTTGTTCACTTTTTAAAATCGTTCAAAAATAACTTTCGTTCATAAATTTTTTCTATTCACTTTTATAATCTGTTAAAAAATAATTATTGTTCACCAACATTTTTTTGTTCAATTTTTAAAATCGTTCAAAAATAATTTTCGTTCACTTTTAATATGTTCAAAAATAACTTTCGTTCATAAACCCTTTTTCTATTCACTTTATAAATCTGTTCAAAAATAGTTTTTTTGTTCAGATGTGAAAATTGTTTAGATTTGAAAAATTTTCTTATTTAAAAAATCGTTCAAAATTAATTTCCGTTCACCAACCTTTTTTGTTCAAATTTAAAAATTGTTTAGTTTTGAAAAAAAATCAAGCTTTGAAAAAAAATAGATTTGAAAAATGTTCAAATTTGAAAATTGTTCACAGGTTAAAAAAATTGTTCAAATTTGGAAATTGTTCACATTTTGAAAACGCTCAGATTCTTAAAATTGTTCAAATTATTCAGTTTAAAATTGTTCAGATCAAAAAATTAAAATAAAACAGCAAACATAAAATATAACATAGTTACCTGTTAATGGGCCGCATTTTTGCAGCCCATTTAGTGGCGCTGCAGGCGACTGGAGCTCCCGCGTCGCTTTGAAGATGTATAGGAGCTCCCTTGAACCAGCACACACGCACACCTCTCTTCTCTCTGTCCCCTTCTCGCGTCCGCGATGGCGCCGCCGCCTACCAACGCCCCGGCCAACGTCGGCAACATCCGCCGCCACACACTGAGGAAACTGCGCCTAGGCCTCCTCCGTCGGATCCCCACCAACGCCTCGTTGTTCCGCTCGCGAGCGCGACGCTACAGCTAACCCAAGACGTGGGGTTCGGCTCGGCCGCCGGCGCGATTCCCGCCGCTCGATGGTGCTGCTACTGCCCGCTCGGGGTGCTCTCCAGCGTCGATCTCGTCTCTTCGCGGCCCCGCTCCTCCGACCCGACGCCTTCGAGCTCATCCAGGTCTCCAGCGGCTCTGCTGCCCCGGTGACGTACTGCCATCCTTACGGGCTTGGTGTTCGACCAAATGCCACGCCCAGATGAAGGTGACGAGGAACTCACAGTGCACCGAAGCAGGAGTCATCACGTCGAGGCGGCATCACGGGCCCTCGTCAAAAGTTGGACGCGCTCGTCAGATATGATCTTACCCGACCATTTGGGCCCTTGTATGTGTGTCTGTGGTGGTGCATTGGCACATCTTAGTGGATTCCTTAGGGTTCACATGCATGTTCATCTAGATTCGTTGGTGACAAGACTATTCTCCTGATTTATTGTAGGGCATGCTTGTGGTTTCATATGCCAATTCAGAGCCCATGTGGACGCGTCTGGAAAAAAAGTGCAATAGAGTATCTGCTTGTTCCGACAGTAGAAGGGACGTTGATTGTGCTACGTGTGGCCAAGGACTCTTGGGGACTGCGTAGGGTGGTGGTGACCTCGTCCGTCTCCGTCGTAGTTCCCTGCCTGGGATGGCCTGCCGGTAAGCTCCTGACGAGCACAGCTGGACCAACATTGACTACTGCGACAAGAACGGGGTGAGATGATATGATCGCCTTAGAAATTATCTGCAATGCAATACAGTACAAGGTTATGTGTACCCTATAGTGTAGTTGGTTACTGCATAATTGTATAGTTTGTTTTATGGCATGAAAGTCTAAAACCCCATATGGTTTTCTAGATGCAGTAGCAACTTAATTCAGTTAACCAGGTGGCAGAATGATCTAGCTTTTCCCTCCAATTAATAATGAGGTGTAGCAAACAGAGGCAGGGGAGATTATTTACTTGTACACATAGCAAGAGGGTTGCATCTTGTAGGTTAAAGTTTATTCAGTGACCAATGAACCTAGTGCAACTCTCTTTAAGTCCAGTGTTCATGTTATGACTATATATCCCCACTTTATGAGTAATTCAGTGCTGTAGTGCACTCTGAACATGAGTAATTCAGTGACTTTGAAACTTTGAGTACACGCATGGAGCAGTGTACTCTGAACATGAGTAATTCAGTGTTGTAGTGCCATGGAGTAGTTCACCTAATCTTGTACATTCCTCCTGTGCATTTATGCGTTCTTTTTTACATTATTTCTTTTGGTAACTGATAAACCATAGCAAATAAAATTGAGATGATTCATTATTCAGTATGGAGCTAGTTATCTCCATGATGGTGCTAATAAGCATTAATGTTTGGTGTTTAATGAGACCATGCATGGACTTGGATTTCTTCTTACCCATCAATTCTTTTTATTTTAGTTTTGGGATGGCGGAACAACAAAGAGAATGTTGATGACATATCTGCAACCTTTGCCGGTATTTCAATTGAGATAGAAATTAGCGCTTTCCACCATGGTTTAGAGAAAGGAACCAAGCATTCTCTGGTGACAGTGGTATGTATATAAAGACCCTTTTGTTCTTTCACCTTTCTTATGGACATCTGATGTTACTGTTAGTTGTTGCTTTCTTAAACCTGCGGAAAATATGTTGTGCTTACGTAAGTGAGGCACATAGTGTAAAAATATGTGGAGTATCTTCTCGAGGGTTTCTGTTATGTTTGTACATACCTGATGGACTTGAGTTATAGAAATAGTAAATATATCCTGTTTGAGTTGCTATATATGTGTAATTGTGTATGCTATTGCCTATTATGAGTTTGCACTTTTTTTATCCTAGTAGTATTCTTGTCCGACCCTAGATACTGTGGGTACAATATAGCATGAATTAGCACGATGCCACGACACTACTTGCAGTAGCCAATTGCTACATGTAACATGTACTTCCGACTAAAGTATTTGCTTCAACTTGTTATCATGTGTGTAGTAACGTAGCTTAATGTGCTTTGAGTTAGGTTTTTGAATGGAAACCCCGGATTTGCTTGATTATCTTTAAATCATAGTATTACTTTTCACTGTACTTCTGCTTGTTGTACTAAAACCAGCAATCCGTGAGTATTGAAACCGGTCGGTTAAAGCGTCTGACCACAAGTATTTCTTGCGCATGCAGGTTTGTTACTATGGGCAACATTATCATTGTTTTGCTTTTGAGGATGAGCATTGGGTGATGTATGATGACCAGACTGTTAACTAGACATGCAAAGAAAGACACAATTCCGCATGGCGCGACGAGACCGTACTGATTGGGTTGCAACGGACTGGTACCAAATTTTATGCTTAGCCTGTTACCCAAGTATATAATATTTTAACATCATATTCTACCTTTTTCCTGTATAACATGATCATGGCAGATAGCTAATATATAATGTTCATAGCCTTAATATGTAGTTTTCTAATAAGGTATTTCTAATTTTGTCCATGCCAAGTTTCCAATTTTTTTCCAATTTTGTGATGTTTACCCTGTTTGTCTTTTGACTTAAAGGGATATGATAATAAAATAGGTATTGGGTTGTGGTCTTTATTTGCGTGTGGGGATTTAGGACATTGCCATGCCAAGTTTCCAAATATTTTCCAATTTTGTGATGTTTTCCCCTGTTTGTCTTTTCACTTAAGGGGATATGATAATAAAAATAGGTACTGGGTTGTGGTCCTTATTTGCGTGTGGGGATTTATCCTTGACTGATGACTGGTTAACTTCACCCCATATGAACATACAGTCGCAACCAACCTGAAGTTCGGAACTTCTGTAGCTAGCCTTATTCTGTTTATTAGCATCTTCTTACATGCTTGTGTATATGACTGTTAACTTAGAACACACTAGTTATTTGGCAGAAAAACATTTAGTATATATATGGTTTTTACTAGCCTAGATTCATTCCTTCGGCATTTTTTAAGCATTTTGCCTGCCTTACCATAGACTGAAATATATATATATATGCTTGTTATCTGAACGCGAGGGAGAGTGCATTGAGATCCTTCAAGTCTGGCTTGACTCACTCCTATCATGGTCGTCACTTTCGATGTACCGATTGACCCTGTCATCGTCCATTATTACTTTGTATCCATAGTATGTGTAGGTTATTGTATTCTTCAAATATTTTGGTACTGTGACATCGTTCCTACAGTTGTTGCTTTGAAAAGACAAACCTGATGTTATGTGATGGTCATGCTACACATTTTTCATTGGTTGTAATGCAAGATTGTTGTACTGCTGTTATGGTTGTTGTACTGCTATGCAGCAAGATTGTTTAACCATATATGGTCTATATGTGCATTTATCTACCTATAGTATTGTGTAATTATCTGCGAAACAGTGCCTTAAATTTGAATTAGAGGCACTATCCAATAGTGCCTCAAAATGTTTACTATTGGAGGCACTATTGGATAGTGCCTCAAATTGAAGATAGTGCCTCAAATTGAAATTGGTGGCACTATTAAATAGTGCCTCAAATGGTTACTATTGGAGGCACTATTGGATAGTGCCTCAAATTGAAATTGGTGGCACTATCCAATAGTGCCTCAAATTGCAATCGGTGGCACTAATGAAATTGTTGGCAATTATAAATGGAGGCACTATTGAAAATGATGGCAATTACAAATGGAGGCACTATCCAAAAGTGCCTCGAAATAGAATTCCCTACACAAACAAATCCAACACATTGAAAAGTGCCTCCAAAACTATTTAGAGACAGTTTTAGAAAAATTAGAGGCACTTTCAACCGCCTCTAATTTTAGGATGTGATGTAGTGCTTGCCCCGTGACATCTCCGAGTTGGAAGTCGTAAAAATTGGAGATCTATCTAAATTGTCCGACTAATTTTCTTTTTGCAGAAGTGACTATTTATAGAACTACTCTGATATGACAAGCACTACAAAACACTTAAAAAAACATGACTGCTCAATTTCCTGCATATATTTGAAGCCAATCGTTTTTACAAAGCTATATGAAAACACTTAGTAAAATTTGCGACACAGATATGAAAATATTCAAAGTGTCCAGAGGTACCGAACTTTTTCCTAAAAAAGGATGGCAGGAATCGACCGGGGCGATACCAAGTAGGATGGGCATCCGGTCATGACCGAAAATTTCTATCTTTGTAAATTTCGGTCTATTTCAGTCTATTTCAAATTCGTTCTTTCTGAAATGAAGACCAAAATATACTTATCAGTTTTAAGTTTTACTACCCGACAGATACCCGTTTAGACAAAAAAACTAACCGATTGACGATCTGGCCCATTTGACATTCTAAGGAAAACTAAAAAGTAAACATCAAACCTTCAACTAGTCGGACAACTAAATCAAACCCGGCCTGAACTTTGAATCTGGATATCAGCACACCGAACTTTCGAATCCCGGTCTATTTTCAAGCTTAGACATGTTTGGCGCACCGGGAAAGCAACGATCTCGACCGGGATTACGGGCAACTCTAACTGACAGTGAGGCCCACATGTCATAATCAATTTCTCTTCATCCTTTTCCTTTCTTCTCCGAGGCTCTCACCTCTCTACAGTCATCGACGAAGTCGCCATTCGGCTCGGCCAGGTCGGCGTGCCTCGTCTCCACCCCCGTTGCCCTGGCTTTGCCTCCATCTAGAGCTCAGCTCTACCGGGGGATCCATTTGGCGAGCGGCGAGCACATCGACCATGGCTGGCGCGCCTCGTCACCACCCTTGTTGCCCTGGCTTTGCCTCCATCTGGAGCTCGGCTCTACCGTGGGCTCCGTTTGGTGGGCGGCGAGCACATCGACCATGGCTGGCACGCCTCGTCCCCAGCCCATCTTCATGCTCTGCTATCCAGGGTGGATTCTTTGCTCATGTGCTCCTCCCCACAGCTGCAGCTCCCTCCGTGAGCCCATCGCCTCGACTACACGCAAAGAACCACTGACATCGGTGTTGTCTTCCAGGAGCCGAGCGGAGCACAACCATACCGGTGTTGTCTCCACACGGGGTACCACCCCCGCCGGAGACTCCTCTCCCTTTTTTCTCACCGTGGCCGGAGCCCGCTGTTCTCCGTGGCGCCGGAGAATCAAGCTAGAGACTTCATTCGCACTGGAGAACCGAGCGGCAGAACTCACCACCGGTATGGTCGTGGCTGTGCCGAGCTCATCTAGGTTGAGGAGGAACCGTGCGGTTTCGAAATCAGATCCTTACAGAAGCAGCGGTGGGGATGGAGTAATAGGAGGGGATTGCGCACTATCACCCCCCACCCGCGAGCTACCATATCGGCATGCGATGGGCTGCCTCACCGCTCGCCTTAGCGCACCCAACACCTGCGCCTGATACAGAAACACCGCCAGATCCCTAGCTCGACTCTCCGACCGTGGCTGAGATAGGAGAGAAGAGGTGATCGATTTACCGAACAAAAGATCGGAGAAGATAATGGATATGACACATATGGACCCCAAGTCAACCGCCCAAGTTTGACCTGCCAAGTCAACCGAATTCCAAATCAAAGCGCCGTTTTTCTTTTGAACAAACAGAGAAGCTGCATTTAAGTAGTAACACGTGGCAGATACATTTTGCAGAAAGACCCTTTTACAACTCTTGCCCTAAAGAACCTAAAATCTGAAGATAAGGCCTCCGCAATTGCAAGAAACAACCTAGCAGTAAAAAAGAAAAGGCAATCAAGACGTAGGGCTTCTCCAACACCGTTCGCCGGCGATCTCCAGACGCAGACAACGCCAAGATCCGAGAGAGGGGTGCTCGGGAGCTCTCCTCCGACGAAGAACCGCAGACGCCGGCCAACTCGAAGAAGCCGGGGACGAACCACTTTGCTTTTTCGAGCCGTCGAGCTCCAGCGCTGGGCTCGGTAGACCTCCAAGAAGGAGGAGCAGATTGGGCCGCCATGCCGGCCGAAGATCGCAGAGGCAACCATGGCCTCCGCGTGTGACGCGCAAAGCTGCAGCAAGAAAACTGACCACCACCCTGCAAAAAAAGAAGAAGCTACGCCGCATCTCCTCCACTCCTCGCCACCACGGCCGGCCGGAGAAGGAGACACCACCTGATCTCTACAAGAAGTAGGGTAGCAAACGCTGGTTTCCAGAACCAGAAACCAACCCTCGAGCTTATTAAGGTCGCTCCCTTCAGATCCACTGCACCTCCTTCTCTTCCCCCACAGACAGAAGTAGAGCAGCAGGAGATCGACACATCCGCCGTTGCCCGGGAACGGCAGAGAACAGAGCGAAGACGGCATAACGCCATACCAGGACATAGCCCGAAATCTAAATCTAGCTATCCTACAACTACTCTGTACAAACCGGCCTCCTCCATCCCATCCCCTATGACTGGCCAGGCCGCCGGAGAAGAGAGAGGGAGGAGCCGGGAGACGGAGGGAGAATCTCAACGAGAAGTTTTAGGAGAGAGAAGAAAGAGGGGAAAGTAAGCCTAAGCGCTGTTTGTTCTGTATACAAAATGTCACGGTTGTTTGCTCACGGCGAAAGAGATCTACTCCCTCCGTATCAAAATATAAGATGTTTTAGCATTTCTGTTTCCATCTGTATGTAGACATGTTTTAGTGTAAGATTCATTTAAACCTTATACTAAAACATGTCTAGATACGAATGGAAAAAAATGCTAAAAATCTTATATTTTGATACGGAGGGATATTTCTTAGTCGGTGCGGAGCCGCGCCGCAGGCTGGACCACAGTTTGCGCTCCAATTTCCAAAGACGCGAGCGACGGTAGCGGTGAACCGTGACCTTGAGCACGGGAATACAGTGCGTGTACACATTGTTGCGGTCGAAAGCTCACACACTCCTCAGTCAGCTGATGCAATCACGCAACTCACACGTACTCGCAATCAATACCGCCTCAGAGCATCTCCAAGAGCTTACCCATATTTGCTCTCAATATCCAAAAACTGCTTTTTTGGGTATTGGAAGCAAAAAACTTGCTCCAAGAGCATACCCATAAGTGGTCCCAACCAATTTTTTTTTGGGTCACTACCCATATTCTAGCCAAGAATTGGCATATATGGGTATTCCAAGCCAACTACCCATATTGATTGGCATAAGTGCCACGTCAGCCAAAACACATGGCGGGAAGGCAACTGCCATTTCCGGCCGCCGCGACCCTCACCGTCGCCGCCGTGTACGCTCGCCGGCGAGCGTCCGCCGTGCCTCCCCGACCTCGCCCTGCCTCCGCGCGACCGCCTCCGTGTCCCGCCGCCCTCCTCTCAGGCCTCGCGCCGTCCATATCGGACGGAATCCTCCGCGGCGGAGGCGTGGTCGGGGTTGGGACGGGGCGGGGTGGCGCGGCGCGGGGATGGACGGCGACGGCCGGGGCTGGGGCGAGGCGGGGTGGCGCGGCGCGGAGCTGGACGGCGGCGGCCAGGGCTGGGGCGGGGTGGCGCGCGCGGGGATGGACGGCGGCGGCCGGGGTTGGGACGAGGCGGGGTGGCGCGGCGCGGGGATGGACGACGGCGGTCGGGGTTGGGACGGGGCATGGCGGTCGGGGCTGGGGCGAGGACAAGGCAGGGTGGCGGCGGTGGGTTCACGGGCTGGAGGGACTGGAGAAGGAAGAGAGAGGGGAAAAAGAAAAGAAAAAAGCTTATCCCACTGACATGTGGGTCCCATGTGTAGGATGTCATTTTGGGTATCCAAATATGAGTAAGCTAGAAAAGCAGAAAAAATTCTGGATACCCAAACCTTCTCTCTTCTCTATCCATAATGGTTTTGGCTACTTAAAATAATATAGGTAAGCTCTTAGAGATGCTCTCAAAATACAAAGTACGTAGTACAATCCTTCGTATACACAGCAAGTGTACGGTAAACGCTTTATTATCCATGAAAAAAAAAGCCCAAGGAAATAATAATGAGCGCGGCCTGCCTGACGTCGGCTCCCGGAAACCGGAAACCGCCCCTGATCGGCCGCAAAGGAGAAGCGGCCTGGCAGGCTGGCAGCGCCGAGAAGACCATCCGGCCGCGACGTGGCGCGCAACATGCAGCACCCGCCTCGGCGCCGCTCCACGTACCCGCGCGCGCCCCCACGTACACCCCCCGCTCGCCGCCAAAACCACCCCACGCTACGCCAACCCGATAGCTCCGCTCTCCAACCAACAGCTGCCCGATCGATACCGCCCTCGCCTCGCCTCGCCACGACGGCGCGGGGCCCTTCTCCGCCGCGCCACCTATATAAACCCACGCTCCCTCCTCAACGCACCATCGCCGCCGGTTACTGTCACTCCTTTCTCCATCTTTACACGGACGACATGGCGAGCCACGAGCACGGCCATGGCCTCCTGCTGGACCCGGCCGCGCTGGCCTACTCCTGGGCGGAGCCCGACCAGATCCCGCCGCAGCTCCTCGTGGCCCTCGGCGAGTACCTCTCCTCCCCGTCCTCCCACACCGCCGACGAGGCCGGCGAGTGCGATCAGGTGGACGACGACGACGAGTTCATGATGTACGAGTTCAAGGTGCGGCGGTGCGCGCGCGCGCGGAGCCACGACTGGACCGCCTGCCCCTACGCGCACCCGGGGGAGGCCGCGCGGCGCCGCGACCCGCGCCGCGTCGCCTACTCGGGCGACCCCTGCCCGGACTTCCGCCGCCGCCCCGGCGGCGCCGCGTGCCCGCGCGGGACGTCCTGCCCGCTCGCGCACGGCACCTTCGAGCTCTGGCTCCACCCGTCGCGCTACCGCACCCGCCCCTGCCGCGCGGGCTCGGCCTGCCGCCGCCGCGTCTGCTTCTTCGCGCACGCCGCGGGGGAGCTCCGCGCCAGCGCCAAGGGCGGCGGGGCCGGGGAGCAGTTCTCGTCGCCGCTGCAGGCGCTCTCGCCCAAGTCCACCCTGACGTCGCTCTGGGAGTCGCCGCCCGTGTCGCCCGTGGAGGGCAGGGTCGTGAGGTGGGTGGACGAGGAGGACGCCGTTGCCGACGCGGCCGAGGTGGAGGAGCTCATGCTCGCAATGCGGCACCTCAGCTTCGCCAAGCCCAAGCCGGCGCAGCAGCAGGTGCTGCCACCGGTCACGGAGGACGACGGACCGGACCTAGGTTGGGTCTCCGATCTGGTGATGTGAGAGTAAATCAAGGCCCAAAGACGTGATCACTTCATCATCACCTCGGAGATCGACCGAACTCGAACATCGATCGATATATATCTCGTGGAACCACGCAAGCTGGCCTCGAGACAGCAGCTTCATTAAGCTACTATTATTATTAATCAATTCCCCAAACTGCATCATTCTTCTGTACATAAACAAGTATGTAGGAGTAGTATGGTGCAAGCTGAATACAGCAAATTTGTAGTATAATTGTATAAAGTCGAGCGTGGCGTGCGTGCTCCACCCCTCCCGCTTTTTTTGTCCGAAACCATCAACGGCTTCGGATTACTACTTCATTAACCAGCGTATGTAATCGCTCCTAGCCTGCCCCTGTTTTCGTGATCTATATCATTTGATGTACCTATAGTTATTACCCAAAGTGCGGCATGTCTGTAAATCTGTATGCAATAATTAAGCAAAAAATATTTGTATGCCATAAGAAAGTGCTTAAATCAGTGGGTTAATCAAGCTGCACGGATCGATCGATGCACTATACGAGCTCACTGGATTATCGGAAGGTCCGAGGGAGATGCATGCCATGGACAAAGATATTTCCAGTGTCACCGTCGATGAGGCAGATAAGGACCACGAGGGCCGAGAGACATCCCCCCTCCCCCCTCATCTAGTAAAAGCGAATAGGGCCGAGTGAGAGAGACGTACGAGCCCCTGGTCCCGGCAGAGCTAGCTAGGCAACTACGGCGGGAAGCTTCGCGAAGCCGTCTCATCTCCTCTCCCTATCCTCTTTCTTAGACCATCTCCACTCGCGTCCCGACCGAGCGCTATGGGGGCGTCCGGACGAGATGACGTTTATGGGGCGCCTCTCCCCACTCGCCGTCCCCATTTTTTCTGAAAAGTTTGAAATTCGTAAGTAAATATGATTTCATTCATCTTTTGAGGACATTTTACAATATTTGAATGAAATTTAACAAAACTTAAATAAAATCTAAATCTAACGGTAGTTCCAGTCGGTCTCCCGAAGCCGCCAGCGATACCACGCACGGAAGAGCGCCTCCGCCTCGTGCTTGAGGAGGCTGCGAGGGTCGAAGCCGTTCTGCACCGCCGGGTGGTTGCGCCAGTTGAATCCCATGGCGAGAGGGCGGTGTGCGCGGCGAGAGGGAGGGAGAGGTGTGCGGCGAGAGAGGCAGGAGGGGGCGGTTTTTGACAGCGGCGGGGGGCATTAACACCGCCGTAGCAGCATGCTCGCCGTGTGGGTGACGGGACGGCTCTCTGCGGCGTCGAAGTCTGTGCGACGACCGCGCCTTTGATCGTTACGTTCGTATGACAGGCGTGGCCCACGACCGATGGCGACGAGGGGCGGTGCCAAGATTTGGCGGGAGGGCAACGAAACGACTGTGGGTTCGCGCCGTTTTTTATGTGTTCATGACACGGCGGGCTCACGCACATTGTTTCGTTCGGCGCTACCGTAACAAGCCCCGGCACGCGGGGTTGGGCTGGTAGCGCCGGATGAAATTACGGGCCGCCCCGAATGAAACCGACTTATGAGGCGCGACTGTGTGCCGTTTTTCGCCAGGGGCGCCCCCATAGGGCTATGGGGGTTTGGGGGCGGAGAGTGGAGATGCTCTTACGAGTACAAATCAAATCGGAATCCCCATATAGCATTGCAAGTGTCAGTTGACTCCTAATGTAGACCTGATCAGTTCAGTTCAGCTAGCGGTGTGAAACCGAGCGATTCTCTCGTCGTAATCTGTCCGGCTAAGATGGACGACCACGGCCGCGTAATCGAACGCTATCCGATGATCTTATGAGCAGGCAGGACCGCGTGCTATCGAGACCTGGGAATGGAGCGCCGCGGGATCAGGGACGAAAACAGCGAGCGGGCGCGTGCTTTGCCTTGCTTTTTTTTTTTTTTTTTGAAACGAAGGCAAAAGCTTTGCCTTATTAATTAATTAAAAGAGGGTGCCCGGTTTATTAGCGGAAGAAACCGGGCGAAAACCACACACCAACCAACAACACAACAGGGAGGAGCCCACACAACCACAGAGAGCAACAACTAACATAAGCAACAATCAAAGCAACAAACCTCTCTCTACCTAGACCAACTGCAAACGGACAACTACTCTAAGACCACGCAGCTGCCGATGCTCCCCTCCTTCTTTTGCCCTTGATGGTAATCTTCTTGAGAGATTTCTCCACCTTCCTGATTACGTCATCAGAAGCTCTCCCAGCCAAGACGCAAGCAACGTCCTTGCCAAATCCAGGGCTAGTCGCCTCTAAACAGGCGATCACGCCGCAAAGCTCCTTGGCAAAAAGGACCTCAGAGGTAGGAGCCACCATTCCTCCACAACCCACGAAGGGCGTCGGGGCCATCTCCAAAGCCTCTAACGAGTCCAGCTCCATCGGAAGCACCACAGGTGAATCCCCACATGACTCCTGAAGCTCTGGTGTGATCTGCAAGACCGGAGCCAAGATCCCACATGCGTCCTCGCCCTCAAAGGCAGCCGTCGCAACAAGCTGTGGCGACGGGCAAGGACTGCCACGAGGAGAAAAGCAGCCAAAGTGATGTAGGGTGTTGCCCGATCTTCACGGATTTGAGGCGGGGAAGAGGATGAACACGAAGAACACGGAGGTGGAAACGAAGAACACGAGGGGAAAAGGGGCAAATCGTGGGGATAACTCGCGAAGCCTACAAGGGAGAATCACCCGGCAACAAACCCCCAGCGGAGCAGCCTCCGGATCCCAAAACCCAAGTCAACAACACGCTTAATGAAACCGATTTCTCTTACCGGCCGGTCCACCGATCCAATAGAAT